>VCJN01002133.1:0-38893 GCA_006384855.1 Tetraselmis striata | reverse complement strand
TGCCCTTGGCGCCGCGCTGCCCCGGCCGCCGCGCCTTGGCGCCGCGCTGCCCCGGCCGCCGCGCCTTGGCGCCGCGCTGCCCGGCCGCCGCGCCTTGGCGCCGCGCTGCCCGGCCGCCGCGCCTTGGCGCCGCGCTGCCCCGGCCGCCGCGCCTTGGCGCCGCGCTGCCCCGGCCACCGCGCCTTGGCGCCGCGCTGGGTATCGAGTCCTCCCCTCCCTAGTGAGCGCGTCCACCTGCGCCTTGCGCTCGGGGCCGTCCTCCTCCGTCACCACATTCTGCAACCCCCACCGCGTGACGAACCACGCAGCTCCTTGCATGCGCTTGTACATGTGCCCAAGCACCGCCTGGGGACGCGAAGCTCCTTCTCGGTCATGATCGCCTTCACCCGGGCCTCCTCGAGCAGCAGACCGGCGTTAAGAATGGAAAACGTTTCCATGTGGTGCAAGCAGTCCTCCATGACCCAGCCGGACTGCACCGTCACCTTGCCTGACCCTGCAGTCATGGAGGGGAATGCCGTCACGCCCACGCCCACGCCCACGCCCACGCCCGGGGGGGGGGGGGGGGGGGGGGGTTACCTTTCGATTCTTGGACACTGCAAACGAAGGGCGCAACCCGCGTTCAAAGTTGCTGGGTATCGGGACTAAAGCATGGCGCCGGTCTTCCTGCTTCATAGCTCGGAATCCAATGTGGCCCTGCACGGTGACAAATTTCCTCCAGAAGTCCCTTCCCAAGCCAAAAAAAAACAGGTGGAACGGCGCGAGGGGGAAGAGGTTGATCATGCTGACATAGCCCAGGACCACATGCACATGGCACACGCCATGGCAGCCAGTGTTCTGCTTGGCCTCCGCCAGCCGGGTTGTGTTGAACGCACGCCGGGCAAGGTGCGTGATTCACTCGACAAGTCATCGCCTTGATGGACGGTTACCAAGCGAGCCTCCCCGTCCGCATCCACAGGGGGGTGCTCCTGGGCAGCCGCCATAGTCTCCACAACCTGCCACGCCGACCGGGCGGGTGCGTGTGATTCCATACAACCGAAGTTGAGTGGTGCCACCAGCACGCAGGCCGGGCCCACTCACCTCTGAACGCAGAAGGTCCACAATGTCACCGTCTCGAAAACAGCGCGCCACTGGGTCGCCCCGCCGTAGTCCTCCAACACCCACTCGGTAACGACGCCGGTTATCACGCCGTAGTGCCATACTCCCCGGAACTTCTTGGCGATGACCTTCATGTAGAAGTCGCCGGGATCGCCTTTCCATATCACGCCCTCATCGCGGGTTCGACGCCCGCCGGCGGCCACGCACGCGCGTCGATGTCCATACCGTCTTCGCCAACGGGGTCCTCCCCCACGCCTATCACATCGTCCACCTTCGAGCCGCCGTCGTCCGAGACCGGCGCCGGCGGGCCGTTTCCGACGGCTGCAGCTACTCCTGCTGCCGCGCTTGTTGCTGATGTTGCTGCTGCTGCTGCTGCTTGTGATAAGGCGGCCTTGCGGCGCAACTTAGCCGCACGCTTCAACGAGTGGCTACAGTTAGGGAATTTTAGGAAGTGCCGCTCTCGCGCCGTCCTTTCACTACTACCCGTCACGATGCCGTGGCAGTGCTTGCATGTGTACACGCCATCCTTCGACACACTCGCTATCCATCCCTTTGCCGGCATGCCTGCTGCCGCGCGCGGGGGGCGGGGGGGGGGGGGGGGGGGTTGAGAGTTGGGGTGGATGTAGCCCACCACCGGCAGGCAACACAGATGCGAGTGCGCGGCTGTCCGCGCTTGATTCAACGGTGAGCGGCGGTGACCGTGAGGCGACCCCGTACTTCATGCGCGTGCTGGGGCGTTACACAATCATCAGCAGTTAGGGCGGCTGCATTAAAACGCGCACCTACGAACACCACCTACCGCCTACCACCTACCGTACCACCTACATCCGCCACACCTCCGCCCGTCGTGCCGCACATCGCGGCACACCGCGGGGTCAGCGGTCAGCGATGTGCGGTCAGCGATGTGCGGCGATGTGCAATGAGTGCGTACATCCGCCTGTACTTAGCCCGGGTGCTCCGCGTCGGCGGGCGACACGCGAGCCCGCGTGCGCATATCAATTTGATGAAATTATGGAAACGAGAAATTCATATAGTACTTTACAGGTCGCGCGCGATAGTCGTCGCTACTGGGTATGAAATCCACGTCCCTCGTCCGTCCCGTATCGTCCCCGTATGTCGTCGTTCGTCACCAGTAGGGCACATTTACGTCACATCTGAATCTCACAGTGTCATGCGAGGTACCGGTACGTTGTACGCGACGCGGTGGTCATTCGCACCTGTATTGGCGATGTACATTACGAGGGGTGGACATGCAACCCCGCGCAATGACAGCGGTGTAAGGCCGATGCCATTACATGCGGCGGTCATCTCGCCGCCTCGCGTAAAGGGCGTGAAACGCACAACGCTTTGGGCGCGCGCGGGCACGTGGACCCATTGTGGTCGTGCCGTACCGGCTCTTAGGTGTGTCGGGGTCAGTTGTCGGCGGCGTCGCAGATAGAAGACCCGTCGACTCGGTAAGCTGTCGCTGCGAGTCTTGCTTCGCGGAGTGCGGTGAGGCGGCCGCCGCCGCACCAGCGACGGTTGCCGACCACCTCACAAGTCGCATGCAAATGTTGACGCCGCGAAATGCACAAGTCGCGTTGGGTGGCGAAGCTGCCCCCCGTCGGACAGCTCGTGTTGTCACATATGATATGTCGTGACGTTGGGAGCGGGCGGTTGGCTGGCGTCGTAGAGACCCTTGTGGTCTACGCCGGCCCGGAACGATGTCAATGGTCGTGTCGGGGCGAGGGTGACGACGAGGCGACCGTCGCTGTTGCACCAGTGACGGGCGCAGCGCTTCCAAACCCGAGTCGGAAAGAAGTGGTTACGGACACCACGAGACGTCAAGCACGCCAAGTGGTAGAGCTGCCCCGCGGCGGGCAGCTGCAAGTTGTCGTGGTCCTTGTGACGACGACGTTGCAGTAGGAGGCGTCGGAGGCGCGCCGAGACGAGGCGCACAAACGCCTCCCACTGCGACCACAACAAACGTTGATGCTGCAACACGATTAGGGGGAGGGCAACGAGCCCTCTGAAAACATCGGCGCATGATGAGCGGCGCCACCCCACATATACCGGACCAATTACGCAAGTAGTTACGGAAAACCACAGCGTGTAACAACCGCTGATGTCACGACGCCCTGCTGCGAGGACACACGGACCGGGTTGAAGTGTCTCGCGGGACAACAAGCGGCCGCCCCGACGACACAGATGTCCTCCTCCGTCCGCGCCGATTTTGTTGAACTATGCGTAGTCGTCGTTGTTGACAACCGTGGCGAGCAGCGGCCGACATGGTTCCGAGCGCGTCCACCTTACCTAAATTCAAGAGTTGACTAGTGCGAGAGGGTACTCCACTGCGGGAGCTAGCCCCGAAAGCCTGTACCGTGACTCGACTGCGGGTGTTGAGGTTTAACCCCCCCCCCCCCCCCCCCCAAGCTTCAATTCCTTGCTGTGCGCATCGCTACCCGAGAACGCCCCGGCTGCAAAGCCAAGACAAAAACGGAAAATGACTTCGGGCGCACAAGTAGGGAAAACAACACTACCGAGGGGCTGCCTATCGCTGCCTAATGTTGCAACGCATGTGCGCGACATGATGACTCACTACCGGGTGGATGAACCTCGGTGCGGACTTGTTTAACCTCTGCGACCCTTGCGCGCACAAGTACGCGAAGCCGCTGCCGAAGGCAGCGAGCTGGAAGATGGCAGACGAGCTGCTGGCGGCTGTCCCAAGTAGCTCCCCGGCCGGAAGCGCAGGGCTCGCGGGCGATGGGGCAGCCCGTACAGAAACCCGATGGTACCGGTTAATACCTAATAAATTTACCCGGGTGATGCAATAGCCCTTCAGGGTTCGAATGAGGCAATGGTCTATGGGCTTTGCCAGACCTACGACTGCAGTTGGCGCACGAGGTCAAGTGCTGGGGCGGCTTCGGCCGATGTCCCGGGGCCAACTTTACTTTACTCTCACCTTATATAAATAACCGGTTAGAACCACCAACAGACAGTACGGACCACCAGGGCAGGACAGTTAAATTGTTAGGAAACACCATAAACACGTTGAGATCATATCATCCAAGTACCAGAACTCCTAAGCCTATACAGTGATGCAGCGCGGCGCGGCGGGGCAACGAGGCGCGTGGATATCGTGAGGATAACCCTTACTTACGCACGGTACATATGCCAGCAATTTTGCAGGTAGTAGCTGGGTGAGGGACTGAGGGTGCGGTACACATACCTCGTACCAGTACCTGCAGGGGCTAATTCACACCTGTAGGCTGAAGCCCTGCTCCAGGGCCGTAATCCTTATCTGATTTTGAATATAATATCAATACTCGTACCAGTAGCGACCATCTGAAAATCAGAATAACCTAACAGTCGCGGTAGTGCCAGCTGCCATATCAATCTGATCCACCTCCGCGGCGTACACTGCGACCAGTACTGCGAAACTGCGTCAGTACCAGTACTCGCGGATGCCGCGCGCGCCCCGCCGGCGCTGACCCCCGTGAGGCCGCCGCCCCGGCTGGTCGCTCGCGCTCGAAGCGCCGGAGCGGCGCGGAGCGAATATAACGCGGCCTTTGCGCCCCGACAAGCGACTCAGGTATTTCAGCGCGGCCCAGCAGTGCAGCTAACACGAACCTCCTCTCTTCACACAGTACTCCTATTTATTTCGTCCGTCGTCACTGCACACGTAGACGACTGGGTGATCCCCCCTTGGAACCGACATATTGGACCCCAACAGCCCTCCATTCTCTCGATGTTTTCCCACGCTGCGTGCTTCAGAGGCTGCGCCAGCCTCACCGCGTTCAGGCCATCGAGGTTTGTGGTACGCGTCCGCTTCGCTCCGTTTTGCCCTCGGGCTGTCGCCAGCGGTGTGCAGCGCGCAGCCACTACAGCGGCCCCCAGTGCTGCCAGTATGCCTCTTCGTCTTTCGACCAAGGCTGAGAGCAGCCGCTTCGACGAGGTTCCGGACACGGTTGACGGTGAGACGCCCCTGCGTCGCCCTATCCCCTGGCTTTCTGCACTCGTGCTGACCGCCGCATGCTTTGATTGCTCCGGGAACCGGCGGCACCAGCCCGCGATAGGGCATATATCCGGATCGACGACACCTGTTCGTATTCTGAGAACGCGTCCCTACCCGTACCAGGGATTATGGATAGTACCGGACTTTTTTTTCCTCGCCCCCGGGACCGGTTGACTCCGTAATTAGAACGAGACTTCGTACAATATTGGATAGCTAGTTCTGTCTGTATTATATTGCTATGTATTCGTGACAAAATCGCTATCCATCACAGGGACGCTGTTGCTCTCATCGTCCTGCAGCTGCGCTGGTGCTGACGATGCATGATGTGAACGATGTAATCCTTAGTTACATTATTATTACGCTCTGTTAATATTTACGCTACCGCCAGTACTATTGTCGATTACAAAAAGGGCAGTAACAAATCCACCGCCACTACCGGTAGTTCCTGGGACGACCTACTCGTAGCGCTAGTACTGTACGAATGCGGGTCATTAACTACGGTGTCATCAACCCGTAGTCGCTAGCGACTATATGCACGGCGGTACTACGTACGAAAATACCCTGTACTGACATACCAGTACAGTACAGTGCGTAACACATACATACAACTACTTTACGTGTGTGCTACCAGGATGTTTTACCTCCTCCTTTACCGCACTCGCACAAAAAAACAGGTACACATATATGACCATGTACAGTGTACATGCGCTAGTATATACAATGCGCTGACATATATGATGCTGTATACTACCGTACTCAGTTATACGAGTACCGCTTCCCGTATATAGAGCCCCCTATACCAGGTTCCGCCATGGTATATTAATTTTATTTAGTCGCTAGCGCTGTTTATATAGTCGCCAGAGAGAGCAGGAACCCTGCTACCTGTACGCCTTTGCGCGAATATTGCTGACTCGGTCGGCATGCCGCGTTCCCCAGGCGGCTCCTTCGCCGAGGTTTCCATGGAAGAGGAGCGCCGGGAGGCAGTCCGGGCAAAGTTTCGTGCGCTCCGCAAGATGACCCTCGCCTCTGCGGATGGCCATCACGGGATGTACTCGTCGCACCTGTGTGATCGCCTCGCCACCGAGCTCTAGGCCGCCTTGCGCATGGATCGAGTCGTGCCATCACTGCGCATGTTCGAAGAGTCGACAGCTGGCAAGCTCTAGCACCTGACGCGCCCCTTCCGACACTGGGCGGCCCACTTGTCGTCGACCGGAGGCTCAAGCAACCTCAGCGATTCCTCCTCCAGTCGCGGACTAGCGCGATCAACAAGCATCCCTCATATTTGGTCGCTCGTTTAACGAGCGAGCAAACAGCACTACGCCAGCTGGCGCGGCCGACTACCCGTGCTTCGCCGAGGCCGCCCAACGACTATCCCGTACCGGCGGACTTGCGCGGGCCTCCGCCAGCGAGCGGTCGCATACAGCCAGACAAAGCCTCCCTAGCCGCCCGGCTGCAACACGCCTCAGCGGTCAACAAGACGCCGACAGCCCCCAGAATCCGCTCTCGACCTTCTTCGTCGGCAACGCCCTGGCGGTTTTTCTTGTACATAGCGGCTTCTCATAGGCGGTGCTGTACCCGGAGTACTCGCCTCCAGCATCGGGCCTTGTGTCTAGCCGGTTCAACCAGCCTCAATAAATTAAGCTCTTCCCCCCCCAACAGGCTGGAGGATTCCCCATTTTTAAATAAAAAAAGTAAAGGCCACATGGCAAAACCAATGGTCGCCGACTGCGCAGGCTCTCCCCTCCACCCCAGGACATTCTTGGCATTCTCCGCAACTCATCGTTGTTATGGCGAGACATCTGTGACATCGTTGATGTGGCGCAGGAGATGCTGGGTGTGATGGCAACCTTGTAAAATGGGATCCCCCATGACTGGGGGTGTCTCTAGCTAGTTAGACCATCACCAGCTGCTGCGCCGCTGTCCTGGCGAGCAGGATGTTGGCCAGGGAGCTCCAGCAGTCGGAGGGGATGTCGCTCCGCAGCGCGACGAGGCAGGACCAGATCTGGTGAAGGCAGGGGTGGGGGGGGGGGGGGGGGGGGGGTTGCTGTACCGACTGCTCGCAGCGGAATGCTTGCGTACAGGCAGAGGGCAGAGGGCAAGGGGGTTGGGGGGGGGGGGGGCTGACCAGGTCGTCCACCTCCGCGTGGAAGCGCGCATCCATGTGCTCCGTCCGCGCCTGCAGCACCGCGAGCAGCTGCTCCGCCACCACCCCGATGCTGGGCCGCCACAGCTTGGTCTGCAGGAGCGCGGGGAGCGTGTACGGCAGCGCAGCCAGCGCCTCGCGCGCCGAGTAGGCCGTCGCCATCGCCTCGTCCGGCGCGCCCGCTGCTGCGGCCCAGGCGGCGGCCATGCAGGCGGCCAGCGTGAAGGCCTGCAGCGGGCGGGAGCAGATCCTGCGGTGCGCCGGGGTCATTTGACGGGTGTCAGGCATTGGGCATTGACACGCGAGCGCCGCATTGGGGTGCTTCAAGGGAGGGGGCCTCACTTGATGGTGTTGAGGGTGTCTCGGAGGCATTGGTCCTGCGCCGCCTGCATGCCAGGCACAGGCGGCCGGTTGAGGGAGCAGCACATCCACGGCACGCACGGACTCAGGGCGCCGGCAGGGGAGGCAGCAGGCGATCGTACGGGGCGTGCCGATCAAGGTAGAGGCGGCAGAGGGCTGCATGGTGGTCGTAACCCACGGATGTTCAGGATGTGTAAGGTTGTATTAGGGTTTTATGGTTTTTAGAGTTTTAGGGTTTTAAACCTTAAACCCTAAAACCCGCTAGGGGATGCAGCTGTATCGGTTGGCTGGCTCCTGTAAGCACTCATGCACGCAGCGCTCAACCTTGTGCCGACTACAGCACCACCCGACCTAGTGGGACAAGGAATGCGTCAACATTTTGTACGGGGATGGAGGCAACAGCGGCCGACATGCCGTGCACGCTATGGCTATGGCGCAGACATGCCATGTTGGACTGGGCTGGTGGGTGTTGGCAGTGGAGGCCTTCTGGGTGAGAAAAGGGGAAGGGGTGGGGGGGGGGGGGGCTCCGACCTGTGGCACAGACACGTAGGCATGCGCCACCGCCATGGCCACCGCCTCCGCGCAGTGCCATGGCACGTCGATGCAGAACGTCTTGCAGGGCTGCAGCTCCCTGCAGGCCACAGTTGATGGCATGAGGGCGCAGCCAACCAACACCGTGCGGAAGCCGGAGAATCAGGAAGGGGGGGGGAGGGGCTGTCACCTGAGCGCCAGCTTGCCGCTGTGCGCCAGGCTGGCCCTGGAGAACACCGCCCAGAGCGAGGCCTCGCCTGCGCATGCCAGGTCCACCGGCAGGAGCTCCAGCAGCGCGGCCGCCGGCGCGGAGGACAGGCACTCGAGCGCGGCCGCCCACAGCGCCGGCGCGCCATCCGCGCCCTGCAGGCTCGCCCACATCCCTGCCGCGGAGGCAGCGGCGCATTGGGGCGGCGGAGCTCAGCGGCGAGGCTCAGCGCCATCGGCGGGCAGCGTTTCCAGTGATGGCGGGGGCCACACCTCCGTGCCAGGCTGGCGGGGGCGGTAGCTGGCTGTGCAGCAGGGACAGGCACTCCAGCAGCGGGCGCGGCATGACCCGCGCAGACTCCGCGGTGGAGCTCTCCGTCGCGGAAGCGTGCGAGGTGTAGCTCTTGACGGAGAGGTAGGCTGCCAGGCCGCGCCACGCGGCGCAGTGCACGTCCCCGCCTGCGCGCCCATTGCCGGGGCATCAATCACCGGCCGCCAGAGCAGAGGCAGTACTGGCATAGTGTGCCGACCCCGTGGCTTGGCTGGCTGTGAGTGCACAGGCACACACACGCATACGCAGAACAAGACGCGACCCTGGCTCTTGAAGCAGTGGAATGATGCCCCCTCGGCAACCACACGTATGACTGCATTGAAGGGCACTCTGATGCCTCTCTCCCTCCTTTCCTCCCTCCCTCTCCCTCTCCCTCCCTCTCTCTATGTGTATATATAGATACATACATATGTGTATGTATGTATGTATGTATGTATGTATGTATATATATATATATGTGTATATATAGATACATATGTATGTATGTATATACACATATATACATATGTATGTATGTGTGTGTTGTATCATATCCATGCATAACAACACACACACGCGAGCACGCACTTTTACACATAGTCATATCAGTGTGCATACACGAATGCCGGCAACAGTGTGTGATATACAAGGATAGCACTGGGGACGGGACAGGATCGCACTGGGCGAGGCGGCCAACAGTGCTGGCAGGCGGCGGATGACCACCAGGCCGCGGTCGGCGGACAGCGACGAGAGCAGTGCCGGCAGCCCCTCCAGGAGCTCCGCCTGCAGCGGCGCCTCCAGCCCCGAAAACCTGCGTGACGGGGAGGGCCGAGCCGGGCCGCACTCTCTCAGCCGCACACACCCGGGGGCAGGAACAGTCTGAGAGGCAGCGCCACCGGCAGGTGGGGCGGCGGAGAGGTGGCGGAGGGCACCTGGCGGCCTCCATCAGCTCATCCAGCAGCTCCCCCAGGCCCAGGCTGGTGCGGTGGCCATGCTTGAGCGCCAGGGAGGCGCAGGCAGCCCGGACCTGGCAAGGGGCCGGGGCAGGGGCAGGCAGGTGAGGGCCGTCAGAGGGCGCGCACCATGCCGGCCCGCATTCATCAAGCAGACAGTGGCCTCCGCCCGCCGGGTTGGGGTCGCCTCGCCACCATCTTGCCACATTCATCAGGCACTGGTCGTTAGGGCTACAACCCTAAAACCTAAACCGCGGGGCAGCTGTCGCAGCGAGATGTCAAAACCACCGAAACGAACCAACGCCGTTGGTATCCAGTGAAACATGTACGGGTGCCGGCACAACTATAATAAAGATACGGTTTAAGACTTTTGGCGGTCGGTGACCGCCACTTGAAGTGTATAATTTGCGGCACCAGTGCGAGTCGTAAAGATTAGTTAGGACTCGCACTGGCTGACGAGGCGGGATCATCAGCAACTGGACTAGCGCGCCAGGCGGCTGCGCCGGTACGGCATGCGCACTTGCACATCAGCACGGGATCATCAGCAACAGGCGCACGCGCTGCTAATGCGGATAGTCACACATTCGCCACTAGTGACTGCGTCGGCCAAGAGACTGCGGAGACGGAATTAACGGTACACAGTCGAAGCAACTCTCGCACCAAGGAATGTCGGTGGGACAGATGAAAGGCGCCGCTCAAGGCGGCACAACAACTTTGGCGCCATCAACGCCACAGAACTTGTGGCTGCCAGCGCCCGCCGCAGGCGATGATGTTACAGCGTGTCATGGGCGGGTATAACATGCCGCCGTGCCTGGACATATAATGATACAATCCTTACTTCTAATATACAATTTGTACTGGCAGCAGAGACTGACCGGTGCGACCCCTGGAAATCCGGCTGGAGCCGACCACTTTCTTAACTTCGTTCTTGTACGCGGGAAATGGTAGTAATGCCGGCCGGAAAGCGGCCCCTGTCTTATCGGGTGGTCGGCGGCGTAGCCGTGTCGGCGCCCATAGCGCAATTGCTCTGCCCGTCTGAGCGGAAATGCTACCCTGCTAGGATGGATCACACAAACCAATGTAGGGGCCGGGTGCCGAGAGACGGGTGGCTTAGAGGTGAGGCTAAGAGTAAACTAATGAGTACCTGCAAGACGTCAGCCTTCAACACAATTCGATGCATAAGGGTACACACTTCAAGTCGACCGCCAATGACACCAATTCAGGGCGGGTGCGGGGTGTCCCTCTCTAGGGGGTGAATTGCCGGGCTACTTGCCAGGCTCTGGCTTGTGAGGGCAGCAATGAACGGCTACTTGTAGATATGGCACAGGTGTGGAGCCACCAGGCCCCCGCCGCTAAGAGGAGGGATCCCCAGGCCAGGGCGGCTGTTCTCGCAGCCATTCAATGCACTGGCAGCGACGTTTTCTGTTGTCCGTTCAGTGGGTGACACCCATAGGCGTGGGCCCCCGTGGGGGTGAGCCCGGGCACCGCTTGGCGCGCACCTCGCACTTGAGGCTTCGGCTGTGGCCGGCGGCCACCGCGGCCGGCCGCCGCTCTCCGTCCGCCAGCGCCGCGCCGCGCATCAGACGCCGGCACAGCGCGCCCCAGTTCATCACCTGCGCACCGGCAGAGGCGCAGGCGGGGCCGAGTCGGAGGCGGGTCGGCGGCGATGAGGCTGGGCGGGCAGGGGGGCGGCGGCCGCGGCGGCCTGCGGGCGGCGAGCGGGCAGGCGCGGGGCACGGCGCGGCGGCGGTGTCGGCGGCGCACCGGAAGGCGCTCCACGCGCGACAGGCAGCGCAGGGCCGCCGCTGTGCAGGCCATCGCGGACGGTGTGGGCGTCTTGAGCGCTGTCGTCGCCACAGCGGGGGACACAACCTCAGAGGCGAGGCCGGCGGACTCAGCATGGGGTCGCAGGCAGGCGCTCGGAGCAGCTGAGGCTGGCTTCGGAGGACAGAACTGCAGTGACGCAACGTATGTGCCCTCGCTGGCGGTGCCGCTGCTGGGAGACTGAGGTGGCGGTGGTGGAGAGGGGGGGGGGGAGGTCAAAGTGGCGGTGAGGACGGGCCGGCGCGGGGCTGCGGACCTGTGCCCAGGTACAGGGCCAGCTCGCGCATGGCGCCCTCCGCGGGGAGGGTGTAGAGCGGCAGCAGCGCCGAGTCCTGCAGCTCCGCCCCCGCGGGACCCGTGCCGCCGCGATCCGAGCCGCTGCCGGGCAGCTCCTCCGCGACGCCGAGGCGCAGGTCGCGCCGCAGCGCCGCGCAGAGGATGGCCAGCGCCCACGCGGCGGCGCGCTGCCCGCGGGGCTCCGTCCCCTGAGCAACGGGGCCAACCAACGAACGACGGCGCATGTCAGGCTGTCATCCACGCCGCCGAGGCCTCCAGAAAGATTTGGGGGGGGGGGGGGGGGGGGGGATGTTCGCATTGTCAGTATGTCTGGGGCGGAATGCGGATTGTGCTCCCCGGGGGGGGGGGGGGGGGGGGGTTCGATTCCCATGATGTGGTGCTTGGGCTAATTGCTCGATACGCTGAGAGCGCCGGGGACAGTGGGGCTGATGGGGCAGCAACGCGATCGGATGTGCGGTGGTATTCATGCCGGTCATATGGCATGCTATCATAGGAATACATGACGTATGGAGCAGAGTTAGGAGCATTGATCCGGGGGCGGCTTGGTGGGCGTGTATGGTCGCATGAAGAAGTCTCGATGTGGTGGGTGGGTCATTCTGTTGCCGGGGCGGAACAAGCTCGGGACCTGCGCCCAGTCTCCGGGTGAGTGTTGCTGGCGTTCGCAGGTGTATCGAGTGAGTGCGTAGGCGGGGGTGCGGGCGGGCGCACCTTGAGCGCCGCCTCCTCCAGCGCCGACAGCACCGCCTTGCCGTGGGCCCCCTCCTGGGCGGCCGCCACCAGGTGCTGCCGCGTGCGGCGTCCCCGCATCGCGTCGCTGCCGCTGACCGGCGCCCCCAACAGCGCGGCGCAGCCGAGCGCGGCGCTGGCCTGCGGTGCCGCCCAGCACGGCAACCGCCCAAAGGCACGGCGTTAGTGAAGCTTGCAGGTGAGCGCGCTCCCAGCTGGCCAGCTGGGCGCGGGATACAGTGGACGGTCCTGGTGATGGAATAAGCCAAAGCTGTGCCCAACGTTCATATGCTTATGGGAGAGAGAGAGCGAGAGAGAGAGAGCGAGAGAGAGCGGAACATTACATCGAGATGTAGGCGGATAGAGGGCATCGCGGCATCCTAGTTGGGTAAGTAATGCTAAGGCCTTATACTATGCTTTACATGCATCTCAAACCTTTGCTCGCGCTACGACAACCCCCCCTCCCCCCTTCTCCCCTTCTCCCCATATATGCCGTCATGCGGTGCCAGTAGCCCCAGCTTGTCCTGGATTCGTGCAAGCACGTCGACCTAATGTCAATAGCCTCCCCTCTCTCCCCCTTTACTCCTCACTTCCTCACTGGAGAGGGAAGCAGCCAAAGCTTTGCCCAATGTTCAACTGCTTTAGAGAGAGAGAGAGAAAGATAGGGAGATAGGGAGAGAGAGCGGAACTTCATATTGAGATGTAGGTGGATAGAGGGCATCACCGCGTCCCAGTTGGGGAAGCAGCTAAAGCCATATCATTTGAAACCGTTTCACATGCATCTCAGACCGTTGCTCGCGCTACAATAACCACCCCTCCCCTCTCCCCATATATGCCGTCATGCGGTGCCAATAGCCCCAGCTTGTCCTGGATTTGTGCAAGCGCGTCAACCTAACGTCAATAGTCTCCCCTCCCTCCCTCTCCTCCTCATTTCCTCACCGGCACATGTCCGCCAAGGTACATGGGGCGTCGGTTGCGAGGCATCCTGAGCTGCTGGGTGAAGGTGGGGCGCACCTTGATGGAAGCGGAAGGCCGGGAGAGCGCGCTGGCCAGGGCCTGCGCCACGCTGCCCTCGTCCCGAACCTGCCGGGCACCAGGCGGAGGGGGCTGCGGGGTTCAGAGACCGTGCTGGTCAAAGCCAGGTCCGTGAGAGTCGGACTGCTGGACGCATGCAAGCTGACCCCATCGCACCAGCGGGGAGCCAGGGGGGTTGGGGGTAAAGGTCGGCGCCGCACTGACGGGACAAGACCCGCGGTGGGACGTGTGCCGGTGCACCCGGCAGGGAGGCAAGAAGCAGCAAAAGCGGCGCCACCTGAGAGCCGCACTCGACGAGCGCCGCGGCGACGCTGCCGAGCGCCTCCGCGGCGGCCCCGACAACCAGCGTGCCGCCGGCGCCGCTCTGCTGTGCCTGTCGCCAAAGGGAATGGGACACAGGGGGGTATGGTGGGTGCGGTGCTTGTAGGACCCGTGGGGGCGGGGGATAAGTTGCGGATAGAGCTGGTTCACTGGGGATGATGGTCGGCGTGGCAGCGGGAGGCAGCCCATGCAGGAGGTCTCTGAAGGAAACTCTGGACGCATTGGCGGTTCGTTTCTCCGCGGGGGGCGGGGCAGGGTAAAGAAGGGAGGGGGGAGGGTAAGAAGGGGCGGGTAAGGGGGGGGTCACCGTGTCATGCAGCAGAGCCCGCAGCCGGTGCACCGCGTTGTGGAGCGACTCCTCCTCCACCATCTCCGCCTGCCGCCAACGAGGGAGGCGGCCGATCAACGGGGCAAACAGTGTAGGTCTCCGATCTAGTGTCAGATGACGCCGTAGGGAGGCTGCATGCGGGCACTGCCAGCGCGTGTGATGGCCACATATCCCACAGAAGGGGTTGTTGACAGAGAAAGGGAGAGGGGGGGAGGGGGGGGTCGCACCTTGAGGAGCGGCTCTGCCAGCATGCCCAGCAGCAGCAGCGGCCCCACCGCCGGCGCCTCCTGCTCAGCCAAGCACGCCGCACTTCAGACAGCCAGAGGGCTCGCTGCAAAGGGGGGGGGGCTGCCAACGCTCCCCTTCTTGCTGGGCCCTCCCCCGGCGGCGGCACGCGGCGCACATGACTGGCCAGCCTCGCAGGTGAGAGCGCTGTTCCCATCCCGTCTTCCCCGGCCACGGTGGATGGCGGAGGAGAGCTGATGGGCAACATGCCGGAGGGGGACTGGGTGGCTAGGTGGCTGATATACCCAATATATATATGGATATATGTGTATGTATACATGCATGCATGCATGCATAGATATGTATAAATATATGTATAAATATATTTATTATTATTTATGTAAGAATTTATATAAACAAAATAATAATAATACATATAAAGGTATACATACATATATAAATGTCTCTATCACTTTATACATGTGTACATACATATACATATATATCAACACCGCACTCAGGTGTGGACGGAATGTCCTTACACCACATAAATGGCGGGGGGGGGGGGGGGGGGGGGGGCACCTGCTGCTGGGGTTGCTTGCCATGGGCCTCGGTATCCGGCAGCCGCTCCAGGACGCCACGGAACAGCGCCTGAGCGGCGGGCCCGCCATCCGGCCTCCGCAGCAGCGCAGGCGCCGCCAGCCCCAGGGCCGTCCACAGCGCCGTGCCCACCGTGGCCTCTCCGCCCTCCTCGCCCCACTGCGCCTCCGCCGGGGTCTCTGCCCCCTCCGCCTTGCCGGCCAGCAGGTCCTCCGGCAGCGCGTCCGCCGCGGCGCTGCGCAGCTGCATGTGGGACGCCCAGCTGGGTGGCGCGGCCGCCAGCAGGCGGTGCACCAGCGGCAGCGCGCCGCCGTCCGCCGCCGCCAGGGCGCTCAACAGCGCGGCAAAGCCCTCCGCGGCGCCGGCGGCCTCGCGCTGGCTGCGCTCCGAGGGCGGCTCCCCCGGCAGCGGCACCTCGCCGGCCAGGCAGCCCACCATCCCGCCTGCAAGCCACAGCCGGCACCGCACCCGCCCATCCTGTCAGCCCCCTCACGCCCGCCCCCATGCCCCCTGTTCCATCCCACGCTCTGCGCTGGGGTGCACACGCCTGCAGGCCCAGGAGGTTCCCAACATTATGGATTGGCTCCATTAATAGGTAATTTGAGGCCGCTCCCCCAGGCCAAAAGCCCAGCGCCTTCCTTCCCAGGCACCAGTTGCTGCTGTTGGTATGGCCTGGTCAGCAGGCAGGCCTTGCCTTGGGCCCTCCTACGGCCTGAACTATAGGGCAATGCACCAATCAATGGGCAATCCGGTAGCGACGATGCAAGCGGTGAGCAGATGGGGGAGGTGGGGGGGGAGGGGGTCGAAGTTGGTGACCCGGGGGTGGAGGCGCACCAAGGGCCTCCGCGGCCGAAGCGCGCACAATGCTGCTGCCGCTGCCGCTCAGTGTGTCCTGTGCGGGAACGCAGAGGGTGGCATGAGGAGAGGGAAGGGGAGAGGCCGACGGCGCCCGCAAGGCCGTGGCTGAAGGCTGGCAGGGCGGTCATGCTGGCAGAGTGCCGGGAAGGATGGCCGCTGCGGCAAGCACACCATAGCGGCGGGCGACGGGGCCTGGGCGATGGGGCCCGCCGGGGTGGCGCCGCACCTGCAGCAGCGCGGCTGCGTCGCTCCAGGCCTGCCACTCGGTGGGGTGCAGCCCTGCGGTGGCGATGCCCAGAGCCGCGGCGGCGACGCGCTGCGAGGAGGGTGACCTACAGCACGGCATGAGCACGTGTGTGTTTTGGAAAGGGGGGGGGGGGGGGGGGGGGGCGCAAGGGTGAGGCCTCGGCGACCCGGTGTGGGAGGAGGGGGGGAGCGGAGGGAAAGAGGAGGTGCGGCATTTTGCAGCGTGTTTGCCTCGTCCAGTACATGCTTCTCGACATGCGCGGCCCCTTTAGCGGCCCCTTAAGCCTGACCCAGGCATGCTCGTGTGTGTGTGGCGCACGGCAGCCTGGCGGATGGGCAACTGGGGCAGGGCGGCCGTCAAGGGATGGCGGCGCACCCCCGGGCGCGCAGCTCGCGGGACAGGCGGCCAAGCACGTCCGACACGATGGCGGGCTGCTCCGGGCCCACCGCCGCGGCGAGGCAGCCCGCGGCCATGGCGGCCGAGTCGGCGCAGAAGAGCTCTCCGTTCTGTAAAGTCGGTGTGCCCGGCAGAGGCGGATCGGGTTTGCACATGGGAGGGGGCAAGAGGGGCAGGGGGGGGGGGGGGAGGGGGCTCAGCTCGCAGGAAGCTGGGAGGACCATGGCCGATGCGCAGCAGATGCGCTGCCACCTCACTAAACTGTAATGAGTATGCATGGAGCCCTTTTGGCAAAGACATCGCAATGCTGCAGATCACATCATGAATGATGTACATCTGCAGGGTGTGTGATCTACAAATATACATACATATATATATATATATATATATGGATGCATATATATCATCACATCACATCATCAATGATGGCGGGGCACAGAACGCCCCTTTCAAAATGGGGTGCGTTGTTGTACAGCTCCGCGTTGCTGCATGGCGCCCAAGATGGCGCCGGGGGACTGTGTGGCCTGCGCACATGAGGGCGCGCGCCCGCACCTCCCAGGACGCCTTGAGGACGCCCCACAGCTCCTGCGCTGCGCGCGCCGCCAGCACCACGGCAGCGGGCCTGCAGCGGCGCGCATGCCATCCTGGCCAGGCTCAGTCCAAAGGCACACGGCCATCCCGACCTTGGTGTGCGCACATGACAAGTGACCCCCCCCCCCCCCCCCTCCCACCCCAGGACGCAACAGCTGCGCCCACGGGATATTACCCAGCGAGCCTGTGCACAGCCTCCCAGTGTTCATCGACTCATCCAAATAATTAACTGGCATTGCACCCCTACACACAAATGAAGCCTGAGCGCTCATATCCCCTGCACGCTCTTTGAGTACACAATGACTACTGAAAGCTCAGCGATGAGTCAAAGCACCGAGCTCAAGGACCCAAATTGGCAGCGTGTTGGACTGCCTTGATGTCGTTATGCTATCTGGCTCTCATCCGGCTTCGGCAAGGGCTATGAAGGCCAGCAGCGACACCCACTGACGGGGGGGGGGGGAGGAGGGAGGGGGGAGGGAAGAAGGGGGGGGGGGGGGGGGGGGGGGACCTGTCCTGCCCCGACTTGGACGCCTCTGCGGAGATGGCCGCCTGTATGGCCTTCAGCCAGCGCGCGAGGAAGTGCGCCCAGGAGGTGGCCACCAGAAACTGGTGGCGCGCCTGCACTCACACAGGGAAGGGTGGGGGCCGGGGCGCTATGGGTTAGGGGCGGAGGGGGGCAAGGTGGCAGCACACGAGGCGCTGCTGCAGGGTGCCGATCAGGGCGGGGGTCGGGGGACCGGCACGCAAAGGCGCCAAGTGGTTGCATGACCCAGTTTCGCTGGGAGAGAAGGAGAGAATCAGGAGTAGGAGCAAGCGGGGGGTTAAAGGTGTGGGCGGGGAGGGCTTCACCTCCCACTCGCCGGGGCCGGCGCCCATCAGACCTGTGCTTGCCACGTCCTGGAAGGTGCGCTGGTAGCTGCGTGGGGCAATGAAGGGGGGGGGGGGGGGGGGGGGGCATGAAAAAGAGCAGCCCGAGGCGGCTGACTACATCTGCTGCGCAGTGGGTGTGCTGCTGGGAAAGCCCGCCTTCCGCCGCGGCTGGGAGTCGTGCTGGCTGCAGTCACTGCCGACAAGGCGCGGGATGTACGCACAACGGGCTGAGGCCACACGGCGCGGCTCACCCATCCGCGAGCTCCCGAGCAGCAGCGGCCGCGGCGGCCGCCTTTCCGCCGCCGGGGCCGCTGGGCGCGCTGGGCGCCGGCGGCAGGTAGCACAGCAGCAGCGCGCCAGGCGAGGGCACGGGGCTGCGCGCAGAGGCCGCGGGGCGGCACAGCTGGCGCGGCAGCGTGCGCGTCAGGCGGTGGTGCAGGCTGCCGGGCGGGGCGGCTGCGGCCGTTCCTCCAGCACCGCCCCGGAGCCGCCTGCAGAGGTCCAATCCGGCAGCCACGCTCAGCCCCTTCACGCACAAGGCGTAGACATTCGGCATGCCGGCCGCCAACCACCATTCCCCCATCCATCCATCACCGGCCCGGGTGGCAGGTGCCGGCCAGATCCTCCATGGGCAGGGACCGGCCAGCTTGGCTGTCCCCACCAGTTGCTTCAAAAGCCCCCCCGCCCCCCCCCCCCCCCCTCCTCCCACATAGACACACGCATGCCATCATGCATGCAGAACGGGAACTCATGTTGATATGGAGGTCGGATGTGACCTCCAACCCCGCCCTAACAGCTTCGTACATCCTGCAACTCCAACACCCCGACCACTGAGTGAGGTTTCACGAAAGCGGTAACTTGTGTACAAGTGGGAAGCCACGCATGACCGCCCACAGCTGCCATTGCCCTATCACGCAATTGTGGCGACGGCTGGTCCCAAAGTCGCATCATCTATCCATCCTCATTGATGGAAAAGAAGTCGCCATTTCTGATTGTGTGTGTGTGTGTGTGTGCGTATTTGTGGAATGTTGTATGACCGCACCATCACACCTACTTTTACATATATCCTGTCATTATTATTACTTCAAAAGCCGCTATATTATTTAATTATGTGTGGAACGTTGTTTTAGCAGCAACCTCCTGGTTACTATCTATATATGCCGGTCCCAAAGCCGCATCATCCATCCTTCTTGATGGAAAAGAAGTCGCCATTTCTGATTTGTGTGTGCGTGTGTGTGTTTGGGGGGGGGGGGGGGGGGGGGGGGGGCATTAGGGTTGATATCCTCAAATAAAACCCTATATATCCCCTAGTGAAATCACACATAAATATACCAGAGTCAACGTTTCTGGGATGTTGTATTCTGGGATGTTGTATTCGCACCATATCGCGCGGCTTTTATATGTTGTTTTGCTCAAATGCATGCGCCAACATGGCGCAATATTTGTGGAATGTTGTATGATCGCTCCATCGCACCTACTCTTACGTATATCCTGACATTATTCTTATTTCGAATCAGGTGCGATATTTGTGGAATGTTGTATGATCGCACCATCGCACCTACTCTTACATATATCCTGACATTATTCTTATTTCGAATAAGGTGCGATATTTGTGGAATGTTGTATGATCGCACCATCGCACCTACTCTTACGTATATCCTGACAGTATTCGTATTTCGAATAAGGCGCAATATTTGTGGAATGTTGTACCCGAAGCATCACTCCCGGGTACTACATATCATTTTTCACAGTCTTCGCTCTACCTATGGTAATGCGGTTTTGTTATGGTCGTGCATGAAAAGCCGGTTGTACGCAGCCTAAACGGGCCCTGAGAGCAGCGACTAGGCCTTTGCGGTGGAGAGTAGTGGGTCAGCGCGCTGTATGTCAATTGTGTCTTTCAATTTGTACTTGCGCCATCGGGCCGTAGAGTTGCCGTGACCTGGACAACCGCTGGCCATTCAATGCGGCGGCTACCAAGGGCAGCGAAAGTTTGAGTAGAGAAAAAAACTCTCGTATATCTCTAAGTAAGGAAGACAGGAAGGGTGATGTTCTAGTACATAGCGCTGCACTAACCCAAAATAAATCGTCGACCTTATTCGTATCCTTACCCAAACCATTCTACTCCATCCAGCCAGCTATTAAACAGGGAATGCTTCGGCGTGTTGTGGCGGATCTTTCCCTGTGATTAGGTATCTCGTGCGAAAGTGTCACCAGAGGAATGTTGCGCCAACGGAGGTTGCATTTGGTCAGATGGATCGGGGACGGGGCGCACCTAGCACCCTCGTGGGCCAACGCGCGGCCAGCCAGCTCCTGCGCGGCGGCGCTGGTCGCCCGATCCTCCTCCGAGATCACCGGTAGGCTGTAGTCCCGCAGGCAGACCTCCAGCTCCAGCAGCTACGGGGCATCGATTCGGTGTGCCGGTGAGGGGGGTCAAGCATTCCCGCGCTGCCTGCCACGCTCATCAGGGGGTGCAGAAGCCAAGAGGCGGGAGTGCGGGTGGATGGGGGTGGGGAGTGAAGGTGGGGGTACTGGGGGTACTGGGGGCTGCGGGTACCTGCAGCAGCTGGATGGGGTAGGCTGCCAGGGCAAGGTAGGCCTCCTGCCGCACAGTCCGTGACGGGTGGGAGGCGGCGCTCCAGAGCAGCTCCACTATTGCCGCCGCGGCTTCCGGGTAGGCCTGGACCGCCGAGGACAAGGTCTCGGGGTCAGCGGTCGGGGGTATACCGGGGGCCGTGAGGGGCGCCGGGGCAGGACGCTGCCAGCGCAGACAACGCATGACCGGTGGGCGAGCTTCATGTTAGTCATCCGGCATGCACACACAGCGCTCACCTGCGCGTCAAGCGCGCCGCACGCCAGCAGGGCCACCCACTTGCTGGCCAGCAGCGGGTGCGCTGGCAGCTTGGGGTGCAGCTTGACCACCACCTGCCAGGCTGCATAGAAGTCGAGGTCGTCCCCGTGGCAGAGCGCCACGATGGCCGCCATGCCCTGTCACAAAGGGGGAAGCAGTGAAGCATCAGCCGCTGCCTCCACAGCACTCCAACTACGCATGCCAGGCTCAGAGCTTCCCGTCCGCATCAAACGTAGGCAGCCAAGCACAGCAGGGCGGTGGGCGACAGACGTATTGACTGCAAAACATGCTACTTACCAGCGCTGCCACGCCCGGGTGCGCGTCCCGCAGCGCCTCCTCAATGGCTTTCACCAGCTCCACTCCCCGCTGGCCATCCGCCTCGCAGACGTCGCGCACGCAGGCGGCGCGCGCAAGGCGCAGCCGCACGTCCTCCTCCTCGCTGGAGGGCAGCAGAAGCGCGCGCAGCGGCGGCCACGCCTTCCCCGAGGTGCGCCACAGCCGGAGCAGCAGGCGCATGGCCACGCACCGCAGCAGCTCGCTGCTCCGTTCTGCGTGGAAACAGCGCCACACGTAGCGCATCATTCAGGCTGCCTACACCGGCGCTTCACCGAATCCACGGGGGAACACTTCACCAGGGCAAGCTGGAGCCAATCCATAGCTTACATGCGGCCGCTGCCGTGCAGTTATCCTCCGCATGGGGGGTGGGCGACAGTACCTTGCGTAGCCAGAGGCTGGATGGCCGCGAGGACCGCGCGGAGAGAGGAAGTATGGGTGCCCAGGCCAGCCAGGGCCGCCAGCAGCGAATGGCAGGCGCGCGCAGCAGCAAACTCGTCACCGCCACACCGCCCCGCACACAGCGCCTCCACCGCCTGCTGCAGCTGGAAGAGCACGACTGGGAGCAGGCTGGCGCCGCAGAGCGGGGCTGCCTGCGCAGCAGCTGCTGCTGCCTCTGCAGCGGCGCACTGCACCTATGGATGCAGACATGGCGGCAGTCATTCAGCAGCCAGCCAGTTCCTACCGCTCCCGATGACACATTTACAACTAGCTGTTACACCGATTCACTCGGCGAATTATCCGGGCTCACCTCTGCCCCTAATAAACTCACACCAGGGAAAGGAACTACTCCTTATGAGTATGGTAAGGCACCCCAGTACGCTGCTGGGTGGGGGAAGCGGCGTGCCGATGGGACAGGGCTGGGGCCGGGAAGTAAAGTGCTTTTTGTGTCGCACCAAAACACGACCTTCCGATATTCGATAACCCCACAACCAGTACGCCAACACCACACCGCCCACAGAGCGCAGCTCGTAACTTGGGCTCTGGGGTACTTAGGCATGTGCCCAAGGAACATCCCTGACCAGCTAGACGGGCGCGGAAAGTGCAGCTGTGCCCCGGCAACGGCAGCTTGCCCAAAATGGTCACGCCTGTCGAAAACTTCTCATCGGGAGCGGGTGTCATGAAGAAGGGAGCCGTCACTGGGTGGGTCACATGAGGATGAGTGAAGCTGCTTGGTGTTGCGATTGGAAAGGGGCGCGGACCTGTGAGGACGGGTGACCCAGGAGGGCTGCCAGAATCGAAGAGGAGAGGAAGCTCAGGTTGGCCGGCCCCTGGCCGCACAAGTGAGGTATAGGGAGGTCCAGGGGGGAGGGGGGGGGGGGGGGGGGGGAGGGGGGTCAGAAACATCATTTTCGAGGCGGCAGGACAGAATTGTTGGAACATCGAGGTCCAAGCCTGAATGTCAGGCGGCGTCAAGGCCACCGCTAGCTCGCTTTCACTTCCTGGCTTGTGGTCTTTCACTCTATTGCCTACAATCACGTGGCGGGATTCCGCCAATGGCGACTGACCGTGGGCATGTTATCCTTCAGTAGCAGCGGCGACCAGCGCCCCCCTGCATGGTCCCCGGGCTTGTCTCCCTGCACAGCCAGACAACAGTAGCGAGCACATGGTCAGGGGTCAAGCAAGCCGAGACGTGGAGAGTGTCAGTTACGGTGCCATGACACCGATATCAAAACGACAATCAGCACTGTGAGGGTAGAGAGCTGATTTGCGAAGCAATGCACGAAGCGAAAGGAGACGGTGATATGAAAGCCTTCCGCCATCAGGACAGGAACTTCCCTACTAGTGTACCACCTGCTTGCGCAAGCCAATCGTGCATGACTGAGAGGTACATGAAGGAGAACGACGCTGGAAATATTACGTAGCGCATGTATGTAATGGCGATTGTAGCAGTTATACCCCAATGGTGTTCGATAATTCACACTCAGGTGAGTTTGCTGAAATCAATGAAACATTAAGCCCACAACCACAATCACACGATCAGGCAGTTAGGCTATAGAACATAGAGGCTGGGGAGGGGGGGGGGGGGGGGGGGGGGGGCTGTAGGTGGTTTAAGGGCATCCCTGCATCCCAAGTGGGAAAGCTGCTAAGCCCTCAAAGGCAAGAGCGCATAATGCCACAGTCTACACAATGCCGACTAGGAGTGCTCTGGTAATACGCGATACACACACCCCAATAAGGTTGGAGAATGAGTGCAGGGAGGGGGTCGTTAGGCCTCACATCAGACTGCGCCACCAGCATGGCGCGCGCCTTCTGCTCGAACGCAGCCGCCCAGGTACGGCATGGCGGGACACCAGCGGTGAGCATCGTGCGTAGCAGCGTCTCCGCCTGCGAGAGCGCCGACGCCTCGCGTTGCGCAATGGGTACTGGGGAGGGCGCCCGCTTGGATGCCGTGGGCGATCTCGGTGGGCAAGGCTGACGCAGCTGCGCAAGGACGGCAGCGCCGAGGCGCTGCGCGGATGCGTTGGGCTGCAACGCGACGGCGTGTAGTGCTGGGACGAGCAGCGTGCCCGCCGCTGCCGCGTCGACGCCTTGCCCATTGTCGGTCGACAGTTGCAGGGTCCACGTGAGTAGCGCCAGAGCACGCGCGCGTTCGGGCCCGCTGGCTCGAAGGGAGAGCAGGCCGAGGGTGCTAACTCGAGCTTCGAGCAATGGCGAGAGTGCGGCACGGACTGTCATCTCGTGCCCGGTCGACGTTTGTAGTTTCCGATCCCCATCCGTCTCCTCGTCCGCCCAGTCCCGCGACAGCTCGGCAAGCCGGCCGAGACCTATGACGACCGGGGACACAGGCAGGCCGCGGCAAGCCAAGTCGACGCCCGCCCCGAGCAGCGCGGCGGCCATTCCGTCCGCCAGCTGTACCGCTGCGAGGCCGTCGGTCACACAGTCGAGGGCGTCGAGGCAGTCGGATATTCCCGGCAGAACCCATCCGCGCTGCGCTGGGTCGTCCAGGCGGTACATCGGCAGGTGCGACACCAGCAGCGACAGGATCGCGACCTGCAGTCAAGAGTGGCAAATATCACTTTTTACACGTCGGTCGATTCGACAATTTCGCGACCCTCGACGTCGTCACTTCTCTTGGCTTCTCACAAAAGAAATCCATCAGCGCTAAAACGGACTTGGGTGATACTCAGTAAAATTATGCGATGTTACGTGGGCATCCGATACGCGCCCTGCGGGGCCGGCCAGTGCGTACCTGCAGCGGCGCCGGCGCTCCGCAAGCCACGCGGACGAGCTGGGAGTGGCACGCCGCGGCGAGCGACACAGCGGCGGCGCGATCAGCCGCCTCCGCGACTGCAGCGGAAGGTCGGAGCAGCAGGTGGCTGAAGAATGGCGCCAGGTGGCGCATGGCTGATCGGCCACCGCCCTCGCCATCACTGCAACCGCGCAGCAGCAATTGCACCGCCGCGGAGAGCGCCTGCGGGAGTGGGTAGAGCGGGGAGCTTGGCGCTCAGAACGTCCCCACTAATCCGAGTGCGCCCCTCATGTGCACCATCACAGAGCGGCAATGAGGCACCACGCCTCATAAATAGGCCAGCTGATGGGTGTGGCGCAGGCTGTCACCTCCGGGGCGGAGTCAGCCCGGGCCAGTACAGCCCGCGACAGCGGGTGCTCCCCCCAGGTCGGCGGCTGCGCGCCATGTGCCGCAGCCTTCACCTGGGAGAGCACACAGTCAGCCGCACACGGAAGCCGGATCAGCCGCTGTACTTGGGAGTTTGGACCCCTGCATGCCACCATCGAGCTGGGATGCGCATCAAGGGGGGATGCGCAGTGGCGGGGGGGCAGGGGGCACCTGGGACACCGCCGCAATGCCGCTGATGAGCGCCCAGCAGCATGGGGACGCTGCCCAAAGGCGGGAAGGGGCACGCCAGCACAGCAGACCCACGTGAGTCGGGCTCAGCAGCGATGCGGCAATGTATGCACACCTAGATAGAGGGGGTCGGGCAGCATCCCGCCCGTGCTCCTGCTGCCACTCGCCCTCCTGTAGGATGGAGTCACACTAGGCAACCCAGACCAGAGGAGGGAACGGGTCTCCTACCAGCTGCATAGAGGCTGCTCAGCAGTGCGTCCAGCGCATCCTGCGGGTCGAAGGCTGCGGTAGGTGGGGCCACAGGCAGCAGCCCTCAGCCGCCGCGCTCCTAACACCCCTCCCTCCCCTGCGGCATGCTGGGGAGCTGCATGGGGGGAGGGGGCACGCATCCCGCACCTCCCTCCTGCACGAGGCTCCCCAGGCCGCGAACCGCCTCCTCCACCACCTCCTGTACAGCAGCCGGGGCAGGAGAGGACCAGCGTGAGCGGGCGATTGTGGTCCTCAGCACAGAGGCAGCATGGAGCGCATGCCGCCCTGCCCAGTGATTGCCATCCGGCATGGCAGTGGCGAAGGGGCAGGGGCAGGCTTGCGCCCTGCGAGGCTTGGTGAGTGGTGTGTGGTAACATCGGCATGGCGCCGCTAGAGCACGCCGGGTGATAGTGTCCTGCCGGCCACATGCATGTACACCGGGCAGGAAACAGACAAGACAGAGCATAGTAGAGATGGGCGCTGGACTCCCTATCAGCTCACTCAGGAAGCCGTGTGCTGGCTGTGCTGCTGTGCTGGCTGGAGGCGCACAGTGCGCCCGCCACCTGCCACAGCGAGCTCCCGCCCCGTCATCCGCTGCACTGCCTTGCAGCTAGCGACCCCACCGACCGGTAGCTCTGGGCTGATTTCCCCGCGTCGCACCTTGTCGTTGCTGTCCAGGCAGCGCCGAACCGCGGCGGCGGCGTCGCGCCTCGCCGTACCGGGCCGCTGCTTACCGCCGCCGAGCAGAGCAGCAAGGCGCTCGAAGACGGCGCGCACTGCGAAGGGTGCGGCGGCGGATCCGGGTGGGGCGCTTCCCAGACGATCAAGCGCGGCCGCGAGGCCGCCGTCCATCGCGCGCAGCGAGCCCGTCGAGGTAACGAGCGCTGTGTCGGCGGCGTATTCGCTCCCAAGGGCTGAAGAAACGGCCGGGCACCCGTTCGTTCCTTTTGTCCCTTGCCAGCAGCTCAGCGCGCTGGACGACCGATGGTCGCGTGGCTTGGCGAGTGTGTTGGGGGGAGGGGGGGCCTCTCGTGGTGGAACGAGACAGTCCGTCGCTCTGTGATCGGAATTCACCATGCAAGCATCACCCAGTCAGCAGGGTTCGTGGCCGAGCAGGTAGTGGGCAGAGGCACGCAACTTCTGATCTGGTAGCTAGTTGCTATTAACCCTGCTGGCACGAGCGACCCACAGCTTATAGTTTATTTATATCAGTATTTATGGTCGCTACTCCGACCGATACCTGCGGTAAAGTATCACAGCATAGAGTAACCGATCGAAATAAGCCATCTTTCATTTGCATTTTTTAATGCCGCCGTATCATCATTCATTGGGAATGAAGTATAGTCTGCTAAGGGTACCCTGTACCGGATGCGGGCCGCTTTTTGGCGGCTTGCTGTAGCGATCGATATCTTAGTATTACTGCTTAGGATTACTTTCAGCAGTAAGGATTTAGGCGGATTTGTTGATGCCCTTTTTGTTATTCACACGGGCAGATGACTGGTCGCTATTCCAATCGAGTTCGCGGTACCGGGACGGCACCTGTAGGAGAGCACATGTAGCGACAAGTAAATAAGAAATATTATATTAATCCCCATTATATACTATACATGTTTTGGTTTATTAACGGTGTCACGTTTATTTAGCGACGATACCCCCTCCCCCCCCCCCACACACAGAAGTCTTGCTCGCCAAAAATCCCACAACACGCGGTATAAATTCACTGTAGTTGCGCGGGTATACGGCAATGTTATTGGATGCCATTCAACCACCCGCAGGTGCACTCAATGGCCACAGAGTGCATCGTCTTAAATTGGTAATTGTCGGTTACTTTGGCCCGGAGTTGTGAATGATAAAGTGGTATAACAGCCGCAACAGTGCCGAATCGCATTCAGTTTTAATAGCATTGTAAGCGAGTTTGGAGCATATAAGTAACGGTTTTGGCAAGTATAGGTGCGATTTTCTTCCAAATTTGCCGACATAGTGGTGTCATGCGACCACTCCGTGTTTCTACTAATTAAGTAAAAATGAGTCTCTACGCGAGAGGGTACATACATGAATCTGAGCGCCATCAGTGTTGGAAAAAAACTGTTGCAATTGCAGTTTTGGGAGGTGTGTCAAGAGGCATATCTTCGTGAAACCGTGTCGGATTGAGGCGTACGAGGTCATGTTGGAAACCGCGTGGTAAAAAAGGGCTGCAGCCCATATTGTCACGCTAAGAATTGCTTACCTATTGCTAACGTTAAGGGAGTATGAGAGCCCAAAAAATGTTTACTTTGGAGCCCGATGTCATGCCCCGTAACAGGCACCTACGTGCAACCCATATTCCCTTGGACTCGACGAGCCCACTATAGGTTTCAAGTAAACAAGCAGCTCTTCATTATAGCGTTTCCCATAATCAGCAGACTGTTTCCCTCGAAATGCGTGGCAATTCATGCGATTTCGCAGTAACATGTGCTTTGGCACATTTCCTATCTTTCTTGCCACACCTCCCGTGCTGCGTGCCTCGTGACAGTAGTGCATCGGAGGGACTTTGATGTGGGCTATCCACATGGTGAAGCTTGCGCCATATAGCGCGTCGCGTGTTATACTACAATGGGCTACTAACAAGTTTAGGCCCTTTCGAGCACTGATAAATAAATTGTAGGGGTAGTGGCGCATGCACGGCTGCGATGCCACATCATCACCCAAATGGCACGACACTCCCACAATTTATTCATTTACTATCATATTATCCGTACATAACAGCTTGTGGGCATGCGCAACCCCATGAAGCTGAAACGCGTGCAATCGCATTGTGCAACGTTTTGTTGAAAAGCGGCATTTTCAGTGTGATGAGCGGAAAAAGAGCGCTACAGAATGATGCATCAGCGCGACGATTCGGAGGGTGCGCTGCAACCAAGCAAGGTCACGGAAGCTAAGCTTCGGTCCGTATAAGGCAGGTACGATTTAATTTTATGTCTTAGACCCCCCCCTGTTTCCACCCCCCTTCTACTTTATTTATGTTGATCTCACAGTACTTAGTAGAACATGCCCAAAGTTGCATAATAACTACCACTAGCATGACTTTTATTAATGGTTTCAATGCATGATTGTGTGCGGAGGGGTGTTCCCTGCCATGTGCAAGCATAAAATGGAGAGGGGGTGGGGCACTTTTTGTAACCATCTCCATATTACAGTCAGCATCATGACAAACCAACCATACGGTGGCCCATCCACCCCTTCATGTAGCTAGTGCTATGATGCTGCTAAGCTGCTGTATGCCTGGCATGGATATTAAAGAAATTCCGTGCGTTTTCTCGACGCTATCCACGTAACCAACACAGTACATTCACGGCGGCGGTGCGGGGCTGAGCCCCCAGCCGCTCATGCACCGCTCCCAACTGCCAAGTACTGCTTAATTACGTGTCTGAACATTAAGTTAAGACCACTTACAAAGTGAACCCCCCCCCCCCCCCCCCCCCCCCCCCCCTCTCTGTTTCTCTGGAAAGTAGAGTACTAAAACATGACATTAAATCGGACCTGCCTAAGTAAAAGACTAAACGCGGTTTGGCTACATGCTAGTGTGCAGAGATGCGCCCACATGCAGATTCGTGTAGGGCTAAACATTTGTGGGAGAGTGTACATACATTCGCTACGTGCTACATGCATACCTGCATACATGCATGCTGATGCATGTATATCGCGGGAGTTGCATCGCTGGAGTTATTTGGAAAGCTCGGCTGGGTCTCGAATAAATTGGGTACACAAATAAGATATAAGGATTATATGTCAGGACATCAACCCTTCATCGTATTATGTCAACCCTTCATCGTTCTATCTCAATACCGCCCCTCGTACCACCAGCAAGCAGCAGTCGTCGTACCAGTAGCGGCAAAGTGAGCGGTATCTCCACACCCGTAGTATCATTATTCATAATTGGTAATCCTCACAGCAGGTAGCTCTTGTCGCGGTCGCGTATTGGCGACTAAGCAGTGGGCGCCGGCAGCATCGTTTGAGAGATAGCGTCACCCCTACTTGATCCTTACTGCTTGCTCGCGGAATGCCGCCGCGCCGAACAAGGCCCATCGTCGCGCAGGAGCAACAGCGACCACCTATATATCGCTACTGATCGCGGACGAATCGAGCAGCGGAAATCAAGAGTCACTTCACACCATCTGCGGGTGTCTTCCCGCTGTGAAAGGAACGCCTCCACACCCGAATATCGCATACAGCGAACAAGGGCAGCCGGTGGTTGCTGGTGGCTGGCCTACGGGGCGACCGCCCTGCAGGGCCATCGGTGCCGCTCCGCCGCTTAATTATTATCTGCGCGTGATGGCCACGCTGTCGCTGTCGCTGCTGCTGCTGCTGGCAGCGGGGGCGCGGTTCGCTGACGCCCAGGGGCAAGACTACCAGCAGCTCACGCTCGAATCCTGCCGGCCAGCGCTGCCTATGGATGAGCAGTGCGAGCGCATATACAACCAGACGCTCCCCTTTCGCGCTGAAATGGACTACCCGTTCAATCTCACAGGTGGGTGCAGTATCTGCCGAACTAGACGCACGCCTACCTGATGAGGTTTGCAAAGGAAAGCAAAAAAATCAAGGGGAGGCGGACGGGGAGAGGGGTTGAGGAGGAAGCGGTGCCCGAGGACCGGGGGGGGGGGGGGGGGGGGGGGGCGCTGACGCTTGTCAAGGGCCTACACGGTTCCCAGGCTTGGAAATTTAATGTTCGAGGAATTTTGCAATAAAAATGTCCAGGTCGAGCGAAACTAGACGATGATTAATTTGGCAAAGGCCAAGGGCTCGCTCGTGATAAACGCTTCTATTCGCCGTCATCGTAATAATAAGGTGTCCTGATCATCGTCGTGGAAATTATGATGTCGATTCCGATTGAAGTTGATTTTTGAGGGGGTACGCCAATATTTAACCGACAAATTCCTCATTTTGCCCGCTGTGTAAGGGTTACAAGTAGGACACACGGCCCTGAGAGCATGTCCGCCGCAACCCGTCCGCGCCAGAGGCTACGCTGGTGTACGACTGGTCATCGCAGGCGTACGGCACTTGCGTGATGTACAGCACGGTGTCCTTCTTCCCGTGCACCCTGCGCGGGACGGAATGCGATGAGGACGGGCGCATCATTGCCATGTGAGTGCGCGCCTGGGCTGCCGTGCAGCGCTGCCCCCCCCCCCCCCCCCCCCCCCCCCCTTCCCCCCCCTCTTTCACAGCAGAAAACACCTAGCCATGCTGGGGCTGATACATCATCAGGCACATTTAAAGATTCACTCCCTAATAGAGGCCATCGCTCCCTGTGAACCATTTATAGATTAATTGTGTTATTCATTTGGTATTTTCTCAATGATTTGGTTGCTATGCTATATTATCCTGACAGCCACCCCCTTGTCCCTCCCGCACTCCCTCTCGCTGCTGATGCCGCGCTTGTGTGCACACAGCCACATGCCGCCGTGCGCCACAGAGCTCGAGCCGCTGCCGCTGCCGGAGGGCCTGAGTGCGCTGGAGAGGCTGGAGCGGCTAACGTTGGAGGGCAATCTGCGTGGCAGCATCCCCCAGGCCTGGACTGGCCTCCAACGGCTGCAGAGCCTGTGCGCCCGCGCTCCCTGGTGCCTGGTACTGCTCCGCCTCGCGAGGCCGCTGCCTGCCTGCCTGCGCCACTCACAAGCTGCCGCCACCGGCGCGTAGGGCGCTGTTGGGTTCGGTGACGGGCCTGCTGCCAGCGGAGTTTTCCAGCATGACGTCGCTCACGCGCTTCTCGTTAGCAGACTCCCATGTCATGGGGTCGCTGCCGGAATCCTGGAGCGCTATGACGTGCGCGCCCCCCCCCCCCCCCCCCCCCTCCCCGGCTGCCTCCCTGCCACCTGACTGCTGCCACTCCTCCGCCTGCTGACTTGTCCCTTTGATGCCCCCTCTTGCCATCATCCTTCCGAGCGATGAAGGCGTTCCATCGACCGCTGTCCTCAGCGTAGCGACGAAAGCGTTGGCAGTCGCCAACCCGCCTGAAATCAGCGACAGCTTCGATATGGCACTGATGCCCGTGGCCCTCTGCTCGTTTGGTTCCCCAATGCACAGGCAGCTACAGGTCCTGAACCTGGTAGACAATCGCGGCCTCGGAGGCTCCCTGCCGACCTCCTACTCTACGCTGACCGCCCTGGAGTGGCTGGGTGTGCTGAACAGCAAGTGAGCCCGCAGCCCTGCCTATAAAGACAGGCTCTGTCGCCCCACTTCCCTTTCGGGTTCTCCCTGGACGCCCAGCGTTGCATCTCCCACTCAGAGCTGCCAGCCCGTGGCCAGGCTCAAGCAAGAAGTAGACATCCCGCATCACTACACCAGGCCAATGGCAGTAATGTAGTGCCCGCTACTGCTCCGGCCTGACCTTGGTGGGTCTAATCGCCCTCGCCGCTTTGCTGCCGCACAGCCTCACCGGGACACTGCCGCGCGCCTACAGCATGATGTCATCCCTCAAGAGGCTCGTGCTGCGAGACAACGCCCTCACCGGCACAGTGCGCTCCCCCCATCCCTCTAACAGCAAAGATTGGCTAGCGGGTGGCGGTAGCAGTACCAGTACTCGCGTGATTGCACAACGCTGGCCACACGGCCGCGTGATATCTACGTGATATACTTGAAGAGATATCCGCGCAATCTATCGTAAATTTGTAGAGATGTCCGTGTGGTATACTTGTTGTATCCTCAGGTACACATCGTACACGTACTCGTGGCGTGTATAGACATTGTAATTGTTTCACTGGTCAGCGGAGCATGCCTTCTCGATGGAGGGACCTAGAGGTCACGGTTTCGATCCCTACTGAACCCCAGAATCGATACCTCGCGAGGGGAGGAATGTAGCATGACAAATACGATGGCGGAAGACGAGTGCGGGGCATGGTCGCGGGGCATGGGCAGTATCTGGCAACTAAATATTGCTTTGCCCAAATTTATGTATGTACATGTATATATGTCTATATTTTTTAATTATGTATCTGTCGTCTCGTATAATTATGTATATATAGAGCGATATATGATTATCATAAGGGACTTTGTACCACTTTGAGTACGTGTACGATGTGTACTTGAGGATACAGCGAGTATATATACCATTTCACGTGGCCGTGTGGCCAGGGTTTTGCTTTTCAGGTGACGGTGGTTGTCACACCCGCCGCTGCTGCATCCAGCCGAAACGCGCCACCAATTAGCTGCTTGATGCCGCAGATCCCGGCGCAATGGAGCGGCATGCTGAGCCTTATTGGGATCGACATGAAGAGCAACCGCCTGAGCGGCAGCCTGCCCGCAAGCCTCTTCCGGAGCGGCATGCCTTTGCAGAAGCTGTGCGCCCCCCCCCCCCCCCCCCCCACGCCCCGCGTGGACCTGCATTGAACATCCTATATATCCCCACGTGATCTGACGCATTTTCTCCCCCTCGGTGCTCTGATCTGTGGGATGGGCCTCGTCCCTCAGGGACCTGTCGGATAACGTCCTGAGCGGCAGTTTGCCCGCAGAGTGGACGGCAGCCAGACGCATGAACCAGTGCGACCCCGCACCGATCATTGACTGAGTCCAGCATCTAGGAGCCGTCTGCGGATGACTTAGTGCCAGGGATTGAGTGCGTGTGTGACTGTGCTTGTGCCCGTGACTGTGATTTCGATTGTGTCTATGCCTGGCGGGCAGGCTGGCAATTGCGGGGAACCGTCTCACCGGAACACTGCCTCCCATGCTCGCTGGCCTCAGCCTCCTCAGTTTTGTTGTGAGCGTCCCTGGGCGGATGACACCCTGGCGCCCCCCACCCCTCCTCGAACCTTCTCAATCCCCATGCTGCCCCCCCCCCCCCCCCCCCCCCCCCCGCCCCCTCCCCCTATCGCACCACCCCACCACCAACACCGCGGCATCCGCCGCACTCGCTGCATTCGCCATTGCATCCATCCGTGCAACCTTCTCCACCCCAACGCCCCAGCGCCCTACCCTGGTTCAACCCCACCGCCACCACCTCCATCTCACCTTGGCCGTCTTGACTGTCACCAATACCACCAACACATCCTTTCCAATATAGACTGCCTCCACCTCTGCCCCCTGTCCTTCCGCCAGGCGCTCCTGCCGCTGCTGACTGTGCATGACCGCAGGGACGTTCACAACAATCAGCTGACGGGCACCGTGCCAGAAGAATGGAGCCGCATGATATTCCTCTCAGAGTGCGGCCCGTTCGCTGCGCTCACCATGTGCCGCCCCGTGACCCGTCATCCATGCCGATTCGCTGCCCCAGACACTGCCCGGCTCAGCGCCAAGGCGGTGCGTTCCTCTGCAGGTTGATTGCAGGCTACAACCAGCTCAGCGGCACGCTTCCTCCCAGCTTCAGCCACTTCATCCGAATCCGCCAGCTGTGCGCCCCCCCCCCACCCCCCTAATCCCCTAACAATCCGCATCGTTGTGAATGCCTCAAAAGGAGGCCTACAAGTACTCTGGAGCTTCATCAGCGCCCACTCTGCGCCCAACCCACCACCTGCCGCGCACTGCCGACATCAGAGAAAGCTCCCGCGATTGCTCCACCCCCCCCCCCCCCCCCCCAACACACACACAAACATGGCCCAGCCCGACCTGGAATACTGCGCCCCCGCATCAGCGCTGCGTCGCCAAAGGTCGATACCAGCAGTCACGCGTGTTGCCGCTTGCCTCGCTGCCTTACGTCTCGTGACTTCCTTTTGCCGCCAGCCGCCGTCGTCCAGCATCCGACACGGCCCGCCCACGGCGGCCGCGTCCTCCCGCTTCGGGCGGCCGCAGCTGCTGCCGTCCCGTCTCGCGTCAGATCCCCCGCGCCGTCGAGGGCTGGCGCGCCCCTCCTCATGGCCAGTCCCCTCCCCTGCACCCGTGATCGCAGGAGCATGGAGAACAACCGCCTAACAGGGTCCATCCCACTGGCATGGGGCACCATGTCATACCTGTATAGGTGCCCCCCAATGGCCGGTCACCCCTCCTTCATCCGGGCACGCCATCTCTGTCTGCATCTGTCCGCGAATTCTTGCCCCTGGCCCCTCACTTCACGCTGTGCCCCCAACCTATACTATTCCACGCAGCCTGAAGCTGGGCAACAACAATCTGACGGGCATCTTGCCGCAGTCCCGCTTCCCTCGAATCCGCATCATGTAAGCTCCCCTCCCGGGCCGCCCTCACCTGCGCACCAAACCCGGGCTGTCATGCCTTGCCCCGAATCATTCACCGATGCGATGAGATACCCTCACCGCCAGTTGGATCACACCCGATGGTGCACGTTTCATCTCCCGAAGAGACTCGGAAACCATGCGCCCTTGATTGCCTCTGTGTGGTTAATGCTGCCCATGTTGCCGCTCTTTGCCGACACTGCCCCCTCCATGTCCCCAACCGCACGACTCACCGCTCCCACCGGCTGACCTGCGCAGGTCCCTCCACAACAACCAGCTCTCGGGGACTATTCCAAGACGATACAAACCGATTCTCTCCGACCTCATCCAGATGTGCGGCGCGCCACCCTCCCAACATGCCGCACTTCATCCGGATGCGTGCTTATTTCTGTGCGGCGGGGTGGCCCGGAAAACTGTATAGCTCCGAAACCAATGTGGCCCAAGCGCGGCACGCTCTATACCGGAGCCTTCGCAAAGCGCTTCAATGGGGGTGGGGGGGGGGGGGGGGGGGGGGGGGAGGGGTCCGCTTTCCCGTCTCCCGCTAGCGCCTACCTCCCCTCCTCCACTCACCATCCCTCACACCACACGCACAACTAACAGCAAGCACGTTGCTGCCACCAGGGACCTCTCTGCCAACAACCTAGAAGGCGCCCTCCCGCAGCAGTGGTCACACGCCACCGGGCTGCAAGCGGTGCCCCTCGCCCCCCCCCCCCCCCCCCCCTTTGTCACCTGTTTTCGGCTGGCTCCCTCCCTCTATTTTATGTCGCAGGACAAACGTGTAAGGACAGACCAAACTGCCGTCCTCACACCGATTGCCGCTAACCAATCTGTCGTCTCGTCAGACTCATCCTGGACCGGAATTCTCGTTTGAACGGAACCTTGCCGGCAGAATGGAGCCTCATGAGCGACATCACCGAGATGTGCCCCCCCCCCCCCCCCCCACCAACCCTCTGTGCCCCGGCGCTTTCTTCCAGGGCATGCGGCACCTCGGCTGATTGCTCTGCATGCCCGCTGACGCGGCCCTTGCGCATGCCTGCTCCCCCTCTGGCTCAGGTCCCTGGGCGGCACCGATGTCTCTGGCTCCATTCCGCCCAGCTTCTCAGCCTGGCGACAGCTGCGGGAGTAAGGCGCACCCGCTCCACTGCCTGCCCACTCAGCCACCTCGCCTGGCCTCCTTGTCCCATCGAATTGATGAGCGTTGCTGCTGTGTGGTGTCAACCATGCCGACACGCCCCGCCGACCGCTGCTCCCCGTGCGGACAGGTTGCGCATGCCGCGAAACCGACTGAGCGGCTCCCTGCCGTCCGCCTTCAGCACCTGGACGGACCTCACCAATCTGTGCGCGCCACCCCAGCATGGACGCACCCAGTGTGTGCCATAGCGCTCCGCACGGTCACCAGCAGCGCCACATCTTGCGCGGGTGCTGATGATGCGGAATGTCGGCAGGCACCTGCACGAGAACTACGGCATGACGGGGGGCGCTGCCGGCGGCGCTGTCCGCATTGACGGCACTCCGAACGTGCGCTGCCCCCGCCCGCCCTCCCCCCTTCCCCTTAGCCCCCTCTGCTTGTGGGCACTGATTACGTATAGCGGGCGACGCAATATGCTGTGGTGCATTGAGTGTCCCCCACCCCTAGCCGCCTATCTCCTGCTCATTCACAGTCAGTGCATTCTAACCCCCCCCCCCCCCCCTCCCTCCTCTTCCCACATGTATTCCTGCTGCCGTGTGGCAGCCTCACTTTGTACAGCACCAACGTCAGCAGGCAGCTGCCCGATGAATGGAACAACATCCGGCTGGCCCAAGTCTTGTAACCGCCCACAACCCGCCGCAACCCCTACATTGGCTGTCGCCCCATCCCGATGCTGTTCCCGACTCCCAGCTGGCTTTTTGGCCAGGCACATTGACCAGCGCTGGACTGTGTTGCTGTGGCATTGCGGATGTGACTGGGTGGATGATTCATGCCGCGCCGCTCCCGCTGATTTCTGATCTGCCCCGGCCTGCTTCTAGGTTGCTTAACGCCACGCGCCTGACTGGAACGGTGCCAGTCTCCTGGTCGGTGATGGCCGACCTGCAGCTGCTCGCCGTCCCGCCCCAGCTCTGCGACAGCCTGGAAACCGATGTCCTCCAGGAGGCCGCTGCCAGCGCCGGCAGCTGCACGATGCGCGCCCTCGACGATTCGCCCCTGGACGAGGTGCTCATCGGCGTCGTGGCCTCCGTTTGCACCGCCGTGCTCCTCTTGGCCGTCCTTGGTGTGGCTGTGGCGGCTCACCGGTCGCACTGCGAGGACCCGCAGTGCGCGCACCGCCACCCCGGCCTGGTGCACTCGCTCGTCGGCCATCTCTCGCCCGGCACGCGCAGCGCGCAGTGCGCCTGGTGCATGTGGGACGGCAAGCCCGACCTCGCGGTGCCCTTTGCCGAGCTGGAGCCTCTGCTCGAGCCGCACGCCGTCATCGGTCGCGGCGGCTTCAGCAAAGTCTTCCGCGGCACCTGGCGCGGCCGCCCCGTCGCAATCAAGCTCCTCGACATGAGCGCTCTCGGCGGCGACGAGGCCACGCAGCGCGCGGCGCTGGCAAATGAGATCGACCTGAGCGTGCGGTGCAACGAGTGCCCGCACATGGTGCGCCTCTACGGTGCCTGCCCCGAGGGCGTCTGCCTCATCAATGAGCTCGTCGATGGTCAGCGCCCTGTTTGCCCCACTCACCCTCGCGCCCAAGAAACTCATTGTAGTACAAACTCGCAACGGAGCACTTGGTAGCCATGCCTGTTGACATGTCCAAAATGTCCTCCAGCATGTGCCGTTATAAGATGGACCTGCCTTGGCAGCTGCATTTCGGTGAGGCTAGCCACCGCCGGGGTGTGTTCATGCTGTCGAGGCAGGTGGCACTCTGGACGCGCGCATCCACGGCGACGCGGCGGCGCCGATGCAGCTGCTGGAGGCGCTACATGTGGCGCGCGACATCGCGGGGGGGCTGGTCTTCCTGCACCCGCAGCTGGTGCACCGAGATTCTCAAGCCGCAGAATATCCTTCCTTGCTGCACGATGGCCGCGCTAAGATAATTGGTAGAGCCCCCCCCCCCCCCCCCCCGATCACGAACAGGCCCTGTCGCGGCTACGATTATACTGCCCGTCTCCAGCATAATTGTGCGCAGACCAAATTGCCCAGAATCCTTGCGCACCGAACGTCTTGACCGTTTCGACAGACTTCGGCTTGGGCCGCGTGAACGAGAACCCCGCTGCGGACGCACGCCACCACCGACTCCGCGGGCACCGCGGCGTACATGGCGCCGGAGCAGAGCGACGGCCACGTGTCGCAGAAGGTGGACATCTTCGCGCTGGGCGTCATCCCTGAACGAGTGCCTGTCGGGCGAAGTTCCCTTTCGCCTCGTACAGCCACCCCATGCAGGTTACAGATAGCGGTGGCCATGCGGCAGGAGCGGCCCCAAGCTAGCGGCTGACTGCCCGCGGGCAGTGCGCGCCACCATCGAGCGCTGCTGGACCAGGAGCCCGCCCATTCGCCCGACGGCAGTGGAGGTGGCCTTCATTCTCGACCCACCTCATTCAAGGCGGAGATTGGGTTGCGGGAGGAGGACTCCAGTGTCCAGGCTACAGTGTTCCAGGGATGTCAGCTTGTCCAGAATCAGCAAAGCCACAAGGGTTTGAGCACAGCTACGGGACTAGACAACATGGCGGATGGTGGCAAGACCTAGTGGTGCGCTCCTTGAACCTCAGCACGTGCGGGGTGCTTGTCCTTGGAAGCTTCCGCCAGAGCACTCGCGGTGGGGTCGTCAAGGTGATCCAGATGTGGCCACAAACATGGAGCGTCCGCCTCTGATTACTGGTCCTACTATACCCCATTGTCGCCCAAAATGATTGCGAAGGCCCCTTGCTATCCCCCTATTCGCTGAGGATTATGCGCCATCAGATCTACTACTAAAATAAGATCATATAGTTGGCGCAGCAAGAGGTAAGGTGCTGGGCGGCTTGAGCCGGTGAACCCGGCGGCGGACGAACTTTACTTTACTACTGTAATACTTGCCAACCATTTTCACTATTAGGCCATTTTCAACTTTGGGCCATATATTGAATTTGGCGGTACGGACGAGGATTATTCAGGCATAAGTACTAGCACGCCGGAACGACATTTTTACTACCTAGTTATCCCGTACACTGTGTCTGCCCTCATCTGTGAGAAACTGCTCGGTGAATTTCGATATATGATTTAAATTCGCGCCGCCGGTGACCATATGTCTGTACGGGTGGCACCGATGTGGTACGGGGCAGGTACCGGGTGGAAATATAGACTCTACGAGTACTCAGCCACGTTTAGCGACTATATTAATAATGGTACCTGTGGTACGCGCACAGAAACGGATATTTCACTCAAGAGGTGAAATAGTAGCGACAGAGGAGTACTCCCCCGCCCCGGCGCATTCTTTGCCGCCACGTGCGCGTAATCCTTAGTTCCCAGCCCAAAATATTGAAGCGCACTACTAACGCGTACAGGTACCGGTCTCCTGCTTGTGAGGATCCTGCGCATCCAGATACAGGTACAGGTACCTGTACGTTGTCCGCAGGGGCATTGAGATAGCAAGCTCCTAGCGGGAGCGCAA
>VCJN01002132.1:0-82732 GCA_006384855.1 Tetraselmis striata | reverse complement strand
ATTGAGAGCCGGCCATGAATACATGTGTAACAATGTGTCACCGCAATTGGTTTCGGAGCAATCATCTGCATATTATTCATGTCCTCACTTCATGCCTTTTGGCTGCATGACAAACATGATGGTTTCGGAGCTTGTCTATGTTATGGAACTTTACTCTTGCATTGCTTTTATTACCATCCATGTTTTGCTGCATGCTAGCTTTGATCATAGTTTACATGAAAATAGCAATGGCAATGTTATGGTTTCAAAGGATGATAGACCATTTCTATTACAGACTTAGTTAGCCATACTAACACCACAGCGCGCCGCCCCACGTTAGTTACTTGGCAATACAGTACCAAGTTATTTCCGTGATCATCATCTGTACCAAGTTGTATCCGTGATCATCACGTTGACCCATCCATGCTAGCCCGGGGGCAAGACGTCGCTCGGCACTTAGATCATTTTGTGGCGTGTGTCTGGTCCCCTAAAAACAAGGGTTTTGAGGCCAACATTGCTTAACACCGCAACCATGAAACTTTTGGCTAACCTAACATTTATTTTGAATCAATGTTTGCGTTGAAAAACAGCACAATGTTGGCAATCGAGAACATGGCTAGAGAGAGGCATGTGCCAAGTTTAGGTGAGTCCTCCGTGTGCATCTACATTCATAACACTATCACACGACCAAATATGGACTATTGCGACACACGTGACAGTCGTACACTAGCATGCACATGTGGGTAGCCACATGGTGCACACCAACGCAATTTCTTGTTGAATTTCTTGTTTGCTTCAAAACTAAGGGAAAACGTCGGAATTGGGCTCTAAAATCGCCCCACCGCACGGACTTAATAAGGAATTATTTGCGTATTTTTTCAGAATTTTTGGAGAACTCCCTGAGCCGCTGTAAGCGTTTGAAGTCAAGGGGGTGTAGCTTGCAGTGAGCAAAGCTGTACCGCTCCTAGCATCGTGACACACACGTGCGCCGACTATCCTTTACGTGACTCGAGGCACCCAACGCCATCTAAACCTCTAGCTAGCATGCTTTCTCACACATCGACGGCCATTGCACCACGCAGTGCTCTATGCGTGTAGGCCATCACTTGTGTGCCTACAACGTGTATTGTTGTGCAAAAGTACGTCGTGCCTGCTAAGCGCCGCGCCGGACCGCACTACCCCAGTTTCACGGTAGTAGGTAGTTACAATGCTGGCCCCTTCCCGCAGAGGGTCATATAATAACCTAAAATCATCCAGGGTTATAGCCCTAAATCCCTAATTTTAGGTACCCTAGTATATTTTATTTCAGATTCAGCCAAAAGGACCCCAGACTTATGTGGAGGGGTATAGTTCGTTGGGTCACGACTGCCCAAAATAACGGCCGTCGTACAGACGCTTTGCCCGTGCTCATTCCGCACCCTCTTCTGGTGCTGCTTCCACCTCGCAACTGCTGTTGTGGACGTTATTTCCCATTGCCTATTCGGGTGGTTTCCTGATCGCCTTTTGCAGCTAGCTCATGTAACTAAGTTCGTACAGGGGCTACTGCAAGGGTTTCTCTCTAATAACCAGTCTTTTCCCGGGGGCGATGAAAACGAAGTGCAGCATCGACGTGTAGGGACAACACGTCCTGCGCCTCGCTATCACTGCGCGCAGCTACCACCCGGGACACCCCCCTCGTTTCCTCCACTGTACTGTCTCCCGTTCTAGTCGAGGGGTAAACTGTGATACGCCAGCTCCTGCGTCGCCCTCACCGGCACAGCCACTGTAGCTACTACGGGTACCGGTACGCGTGGCGTGACCCTCCATAGGATTAGCGCGGGTTGCAAGGGCATCATGCTGCGCCCCGCGCTGCTGCAGCTGGCGGCCACCGCAGCGGCGCGCAGCTGTGCCCCCGCCAGCCGTTGCCCGGCCTGGGCGCGCGCCTGGGCCTCCTCCGCCGCTTCATCCGGTGGCGTACGCGACGGCGATGGCGGCGGCGGTGGCGGTGACGCACCGCCAGGCGGCCATGGCGGGGGGCGGATGGCGGCCATCTCGATCGACCGCTCCGGGCTCTTCAATCCTCCCGAGGCACCAAGTGGCGAGTCGCAGGCCGCGCAACACAGCGTGGAAAAGGAGCCGGAGACGGCGATGGCGAAGCATGTGAAAGCGATGGTGCAGGTGGGGGCGCACGGAAACCGGGGTGATGCGAAGGAAAGGATGGGGGAGGGGAAGGGGGGGGGGGGGGGGGGGATGGGGGGGGGCGCCGATGGGTCGAGGAGTCCAGGCGCCAGAGGAGCTGGGCGGTGCTCCGAAGCTAGGCCGGGAGGAGCCGAGCTCTCTGTAGCAGTTTACCGAAAGTTTACTCAAAACAGACCGCCATGTCTGGCCGACAGCTCCGTCGCTATGGAAATCCGTCACTGTAATCAGGTGCCACATTCAATAGACTAGTTTGAGGTCAAAGTCGAAATCACGCAGCATGCCTTCGGGGGTGCTCTGCTGGTAGAGCGAGTGAGCATGGATCCGAAAGTGATTGAGGCCGTGATAGCCAAGTGTGATGGGAAATCGAGCTGCTTTCGTTTCTTTATTGCAAGCGATACTATCACGGAGAGAGGAGTGTACCCACTCCACCCAGGGACCTGCTAGCGATGCAGGTTGGCCTTGTCCTAGTGCGGCATTGCAAGGTTGCGCGGTTAGGAAGACCCCGCGCCAGGGGAGCTGGGAGGCGCTCGGATGGGGTTCAAAGCCGGGCAGGAGAGGCAAAGTCATGGGCAGGGCAGGGGCGACCCCCCAAAGCGAGCAAACACCGGCCTGACGCCCTTGCTGTGCCCCTCGACCTGGCTCTGCCGCTACCCCCCCCCCCCCCCCCCCCCTCCCTTCTGCCCTCCGCCCAGTTCCGAGGCGGTCCGCTCACGATGGCGGAGTACATGAAGGTAGCCCTCAAAATACCCCCCCCCAAACCCCCTCCTTCCACGCTCGACGCCTGATACTTATTAGTTCTGCAATATCCGTCTGGAAAAGCACTCACCCCCCCCCCCCCCCCCCCCCCCCCCCGGCGCCACCACCACCCATGGATGTGCCCCCCCCCCCCGCAGGAGGTGCTGACCAACCCCATCGCCGGCTTCTACATGGGCGAGCAGGTCATCGGCTCCGCCGGCGACTTTGTCACGTCCCCTGAGATCTCGCAGATGTTTGGGGAGGTGCGCCCCCCCCCCCCCCCCCCCTTTCCCCTTCCATGCCCTGCTCTCGTGTTGGGGGTAGCCATGAATGCGAGACCGGGCAAGGGGAGAGGGCGGCGAGGAGGGGGGGTAATGCGCAGGGCTTGTCATAAAATAGTCTAAGGGCGAAGAGTGATTTGAAGACTGGATGATTAGAAGACCTAAAGATCGTAAACTCGTGCACTTATTTTGCATCCTTTTTGTTCTACACTTTAATTTTTGGAAGTAAGTAATGTCGATACATCTGAGAAGCAACGGCCTCTTACGATCACGATCACGACCCAGACTAAGGAAAGTATATCGATGGATCCAGTCTTCGAGTGCGTGATGATGTTTGGGGTGAGTCCCGGCATTATTCAACCTGAGTGCCAACAATACCCGTGTCTGTCAGTGCTCAACAGAAAACTCACGATTTTAAGACACCCATGACTTGATCAAATCGATCCGGGCAGCTCATAGGGAGGAACTGACCTGGTTGCCCTACGGAAAGAAAAGACAACAGAGCGATGGCCCCGTTTCCAATGTTGGAGATTAAGTGAGTATTATAACTCGCTTGCGGAAAAGGAAAGGACAATGTAACCAGAGATTACGGATAAACACTTTTGGTCTTTTCAATTGTTGCGAAAAATGCTGATTGCAGTTACCTCTAGGGATGAAATTACACCCGGTGTCCGGCAAACCCTACACCGATTGATGCATACAAATCGTCAACACCCAGCAACTGATGCCATGCGCAGATCCACCCGGCGCACGCGATCTTGTTGTGCGGTTGATATGGGGTGGCGCGGATCCTTTCAAGTCGCGAGGAGTGTGGGATACCCGGCACTGACAGTGGCGGCGGCGCCGTGCCGGCGCGTGCAGATGGTGGGCATCTGGGCGGTGTGCACCTGGCAGCAGATGGGCTGCCCGGAGCAGCTGCGCCTCGTGGAGCTGGGCCCCGGGAAGGGGACGCTCATGGCGGACCTGCTGCGCGGCACGCGCCCCTTTGCGCCCTTCCAGCGCGCGCTGGACGTGCGGCTGGTGGAGGCAAGTGCGGCGCCTTGGGGGTTTTGGGAGGGTGGCGGGGTTCCGCTGACCCGAAGGGCAAAACGGCCCAATACCCTAAAGTTAGAGCCATATTCCAAGCGCACGTAACCAGCATATCTTGACGTAGTTTTACGCTTACAGACCTGAGGATCCGAGAGCCGTACGGACTGCCCCGACAGGAAGGCTTAACCGAAAATGGAAAGGGGATACGATGGTGTGAACGGCTTATTTAAACTTAACGTGTCAATGCCCGAGATTCTACAAGTCGGCAGAACAATTTTCTCTTTCTTTAATGATAATACGAGTACCACACGAATGCATCATGGACGCAGACTTGAAATGTACGCCTGATCTGCCCGGTACATTCGGTGTGTCCCTACCTTGAAATCTAAATCTTAAACCTCACACCAACGGGGCGCCCCATAGCCCCAAGCCCTACAACCCTTGAAACCCTTGAAACCACAACGTAAACCGGAACTCAAACGTGCTTTCAATTTTTTTTGTGGTGGTGGGGGCTTTGAGGCGGCGGAGCCTGCCGCAAGGGTGGCACCGACGCTGGGGCCTGGGCGCGCAGGTGAGCACGGGGCTGCGGCACGCGCAGTGGCGGGCGCTGCAGTGCGGCGGCGCGGATGGGCAGGCGGCGCGGGAGATGCCGGAGGGGGCGGCGGGCGGCGCGAGCCCGCTCACCGCCGCGCCCGGGGGCACGCCCGTCGCGTGGCACACGTCGCTGGGGGAGGTGCCGCCCGGGGTGCCCACCATCTACATCGCGCACGAGTTTCTGGATGCGCTGCCGGTGCACCAGTTCCAGCGCGCCGAGGGCGGCAAGTGGTGCGGCGGCCTGCTTATCCCACACGGACGCCTGCCTCGACATGTATGACACAGGAGGGCCAACGGGCGGGGCATTCTGGTTAAGAATAATACACATGAAAGATTGTGTCACCACTCATTTCGGGGGCGCGCCGCACGCACTGACATTCCCATACGCCGGTCGATTGGAATCATCAATAAGAAGTGTAAGCCCCTTCGTTCTGCTCTCCGATTAGCAGTGGAATCGACGCGCTTCTGTCGGAGTTGTAACCCTAGACCCTAAGCCCTCATCCGGCGCGGCGTGGTGCGCTGTTAGTTCCGATGGGGCCCCGTTGAATTTCATTCTAGCCATTCGGATCAGAGAGAATGCTACGGGCAATGCACTCTGATCCTATCGGGAGCAGCCAACCCTGCGCGGGTTCATGTCAGTAGGGCCGTGAGACGGCTGCCCTGGATCGCCCAGGAGTAAGAAATTCCAGTTTCAGTACAACGTGCCTGCAGCTGTGGAACTCGTTTTAAGGAGATATGTTGGGATGCTGCTCGGCTTACATAACCTGGATCAGGGTCGGAATGTGCCTGGGTCGGAAATGCCGGCCTCCCTAACCGTCGCCCTCCTCCCGTGGCTTTTAGGGTGGAGCGCCTGGTGGACGTGGCGTCGCCCGACAGCCCGCTGCACCTGCGCTTTGTGCTGGCGCCACGCGACACGCCCGCCCGGCAGCTGCTGCTCGACCGCCGCCTGAAGTACCTGGGTGCGGACGCCACCAAGTACGACGAGATCGAGGTGCTGCGCGCCTCGTTTCGGCACCTCCCGCCCCCCCACCACCAACAATATGCACTTCATTTGCGGATAGTATTGCAGGAAGATTTGCCATTCATTCGGCGGCCCTGGCTGAAGTCGGATACTAAATGCAATATATGAACTCGGGTGATGTTTGACGCCTATTTGGCAACTTTAAACCATAATAGTATATACAAGTGCCGACGCCCTCTGAAGAACGCATTTTTAAAACGTGCCATGCCCTGGCTCAAATTTAGACGAAATGATCACGCACATATAACGACTTGTAAAATATGCCGGCTCTTCTATTTCTGCGTCAAATGCTCTTGTTCTTCAAAGTGCGCCGGCACCTGTTCGCATTTTTTGTCGTATAACTGCCGTCCAGGAGTGACGCACTGTTTATAAATGTAGGACCAACAGGAAAGTAAGTTTACATTGGGTAGTTCAAAAACCATCCAATATAACGGGAACACAACTTTGGCGACCGTTTTTTTATTTGTGGACTGAACTCCGATTCTGCGCCCCCCCCCCCCCCCCCCCCTCGCGCCAGGTGGGAGGTGCCACCATGTCGGTAGCCAGCGAGCTGGCGCAGCGAGTGAGCCACGAGGGCGGCGCCGCGCTGCTGGTGGACTACGGCCAGGATGCGCCCTACCCCTCCAGCGTGCAGGGCATCAAGAACCACAAGCTGGTCGGGGTGAGGCCGCAGCGGCTGAGCGGGCGGGAGGAGGGGCTGCCAATCACGCACCGAGAGCAAAACCCAAAATACACCACCCACAGCCGTCCCACCGATGACACTTTTACAAACGACACTTTCACAAATGAAATGCCGTTATCCAGATTTCCTTCAACAGCAAGATGAAAACCGTAATAGCCGCACCTTGGGTGCGCTGCGTATTACATTTATTTGCCACCTTGACGTTGGAAGAAGCTGAACGTGTATGTACATTGAAATCTATCATATAACAACACACCGCAAATGCATCGCGGAGCCTTATGCTGACTCGATAGCGTACAACAATTCAGTCTTATTATTTCATGCTTTCAGGGCAATGGTATCAGTTTGCGTGTGGCCTATCGATGATTTCAAGCACCAGGTCGTTCCTAGCTTTCCGAGCAGAGCAATACCAACTCCTCACGGAAACAAAGTAAGACCGGTTTCTGGGTTTATTGAAGCAGTACGTACGGCTAGCCAGGGGGTAGCGGAGTGGAGAGTTCCCGAACTCCCCGCATACGCCAGGAACCCGGCTGTATTGCCGACTAACGTGTTGGTGGCAAACAATGTTAAACGGCGGTGCCACCCTTCTAGCGTTTTTCTGTCCTATTCTATCCGTCTACTCTATTCTGCTTTTATTGGATTGTGTTTATACTATTGCGGAAGTTCCATTGTAATGGACTGTTTGGACGCAATGAGGATTACGCAATTTTTCACGTCTAGTACACTTGACCGCTCGTCGTTTTTGGTCCTTACCCAACACGCTATGTAATCCTTTTAGATGCCTTTATTCAGACACGTCTTACGCGTTAAATTTACCTGGCTAAGGATTACCTACGCATAGTAATCGTTGCCAGTATGATTAACGTTATTCTATTGTTATGTATCGATCCGTATTCCTGTATCGCTGTATGATTTCAAACAATGCACGTGTAGTTTTCCTGAATAATTGAGCAATACCAACTCAAACAATGCACTTATTGTTTTCCGAAATCAATTTGCAACAAGATTAAGATGTATTTGTCAGTTTTCTTTCAAAATCTTCCAAAGTATCAACACACTTTCCAGTTATATTTTATTGTATTTCTAATTGCCGATTTGTTTTTCCTAATATACTGTTTAGAGTTAAGGTTTAATTTGGAAGCCGTAGTATTATCTTTATTAATTGGCCATTCAGAGAGCTGGAACCCGATCCTGTGCGAGATCATGCAGCCGGGCCGTGAAGAGAGCTGGCCTGTTAGGTGGACGACTGGCAGGAATCAAGCTGTAACAAATTTCAAAAAATATATATAAATATGTGTATATACCATATATAGATATATGTGTATACACATATGCTGGCGGAGGACTTCCCTATGCTGTCCTTAAGCCCTACTATTATACCGGTTCAGGTACTTATGCGGACCTACTTCTCACAGCACGTAGCGAGTATTTATTGCGCGGGCTTTTTATTTCAGCTTGAGCTCATTGAGTGGAGCTGCCCCCTGTGACGTGATGTCGAACGCCTTCATACCGCCGTAATAAACCACGAAACCCGTATTTTCAGTACATATCGTCTCTACCTTGTACATGTATCCCGCCGCCGCCGACGAGCATTAGTAATGTAGTATTCGAAGAAATGCTCGTATCATCGGACAGCTTGCTTCATGGCAGCATGGAAAACTACGGGAAGCTTGCACTTTATTGATATGGACGGGCCGTGCTGTCTATTCATGATAGTAAGGATATATCCAAATAACAATCCGTTCGAAATAGTTCATCAAGTCGCGGTGCCCCTTGAAGGTGGTGATCCCTTCGGGGCCGCATACCTATTCAGTTACATGAGCCAGCTGCAAAAGGCGATCAGGAAACCACCCGAAGAGGCAATAGGAAACATCCACTACAGCAGTTGCGAGGTTGGCCGCATAACTATTAAGGATTACTCTACTAACTCTCAAAACCCCCTGCAAAGGGCATGCGAAGATACTCTGTGCGCATCCAATCGCGCACCGCGCGGGGTGGGCCTGCAGCCACCCCACTGACTTGCTGAGGTGTGGAAATGCATGCGGGTGTGCGCGGCCTTGGCAGGTGCTGGAGAGCCCGGGCGAGGTGGACCTCAGCGCGTGGGTGGACTTCTCGTCTGTTCGGCAGGCGGTGGCGCAGGAGGGCGGCGGCGCGGCCGTCACGCACGGGCCCATCACGCAGGCGCACTTTCTGCGATCGCTCGGCATTGACGCCCGCCTCGAGTCGCTCCTTCAGGTGCCCCTCCCGCCCCCCCCCTCCCCCGCCCAACCGCGTACGGGTACAGAGTCGCGGCATCCAATTCCTGGAATTCCAACTACACTTCATCTTCGGACAGTTCAATCCGAATTCTGTAATGTCAACATCCGAATTCCAGCATTCAGAATTCCAGCATCCGAATTCTGGAATTCTAAAGCAAAGTTCCGAGATCCTGAAAACGCATGCCCGTAATTCCAGAAATGCCAACCCGACCAGGCCATCAGCAGATCGCCGGCTTGAATTCCAAACTCGATTCACCACAGTAGTAACGTGTACTGAGGCACAATGCCACGCCCATACCGCCACAAAATTCGCGATTAGCCCTTGCTTCAATCCCCACTGGTTCACTCGCTTCCCGAGTTCGCTGATGTTGCCTCGCCCCTTCTGCCTGCTGCGCTTGCCAGCACGCCTCCCCCAAGCAGGCGGGCCGCCTGAAGCAGGGCTACGCACGGCTGGTCGGCTCCTCCGGCGAGGGCGGTCTGCGGGACGGCATGGGCGCCACCTACAAGGCCATGGTCATCGCGCACCAGGAGCTGCCTACGCCCGTGGCGTTTGAGCCGGTGGAGGAGGAAGGGGAGGAGGAGGAAGAGGAGGAGGAGGAGGAACCGGCCCCGCCTAGCGGGAGCCCCAACCCGCCACCCGAGGGCCCGGGTCCATCGACCGTGTAAATGATCACCATTGCCGTGGGCAATGCTGCACTGGTGGCCATTTCGGGGCTCGTCGGCCGCTGCAGTCGTGATTTCATGTGCCCACGCTCCTGGTAGCGGCAGCTGGAGTAGGAAAAGGGTGATGTAGTACGGCGTACACACTGCTGTTTGCAAATAACATGACTCAAACCGCGGCGAATCAGGGTAGCGCATGCCGGGCAAGAAGGCTGCAGTATCAGATCTGGCGGTCATGTCTCCTGAATATTTCTAATACCGCGCGCATAAACAATGCATGTACTTGTACATATACTTATGCAACTTGCATATATACATAGATATATCTATATTTAGTTATATATCAAATATATATATTATATATTGTATTGAAATCTATATTTACACACATATGTATATGTATGAATATATGTATGTGTGCGTGTGCATGTGTATGTATATAGGTTTGCATGCATATATGTATTCATGTTTGTATGTGTGTGTGTAGTCGACACTCATCATGCCGCTCAAGATGTGCCAGAGTGAGACTTGTTGGAGACGCGCCCGTCTCATGTTTGAGTGGCTGCAGAGGCCACCAGCAACGGCACGGCCACGCTGTGCATGCCCCCATGCCAGCTGGTGGTCCATCAGCTGCTGCCTCTGTTGGAAACACCCGGTGAATATCATGTTTTACAGATCACTTCCTTCAATAGTAGAAGAGCACCAAGGGCCATGTATTTGTGTGTGTGTGTGTGTGTGTGTGTTGGGCGCGCAGCGAGGGTGTGGGAAAGTGGGGGGGGGGGGGGGGGGGATGGGGACGTAGTTTGAAATGCGGGCGGTATTTATTCGTGTTTGGCTACAGGCGCGAACGAGATAGTAACAAAGCCGCCATTACGAACCTGTCCTACCTCCCACAGGTCAAATGCTGTGCTGCGGTTAACGTTACTGGCCAAGGTATATTTTGACAATTAGACGAGTAAACTCCGCGACCGGAGAAAGGTGTCGCGTTCACATCTCAACGGCCTTAAATCGGCCGGCCCCGTCTGTGCACGCATGCAGCACATGAGGGTGCGCTGCGGGTGTTCGGTGGTTGTCGGTTTGGGGGAAATATACACCGCCCGGTATATACATATATACCTGTAAACTTGAGGTGTGAAGTATCCCCGATAAAAGTCGATAGCATCACAGGTCAGTCTAGAATTTGAAATTTCTTACAACTTCTGTTCCTGCCGCTGAAAAGTTAGTGGGTCTGTGATGCTGAACATGCCAGCTGTTGTACGCCCCAGCGGCACGTACCCGCATAAGGTCCGCTGCAGTTTATCCTTAGTATATCTAAAAGTGCGTAGTCGCTAGATTGATGCAGCCCTCTGGCGGCCAGGTCCCTCGGCCATCGGGCATAGGACCCGTCTCCTTTGTACAGAATTTCATATTTATTGATTCTTTGGTTACCCCTCTGTCCGTCCCTAATCCTCCGTATGGCCAGGCGGGATTCCTCGTGCCCTCGTATCTAGAGTAAAAACTACAATGACAAATTGCGCGTGACGAGTTGGCACTCGTAGACGTCTTTGTGTGGTCTTAATTCTCCCTTTAAGTCGGCACACGCCATGTGCGGCCGGCGGTTGCACACCACGGGCACAAACGGCTGCATTGGGCCGCGAACGGATGACGGCAAAATAGAGGGCGCGCCACTGCAGCACGGGCTACTCGCAAGTAGGAAGGGAGGTCGGGTGTGCTTAGTTGCCTTGCAGGCTTCTTGGATTAATGCCGCCCGCCCCGCATGCTAGTGTTAGGGGGCATTGGTGCATTCAGGGGGGGGAACACATGAAAATTCCGCGCCGGTCCGCTCAAGCCTATCGGCAAAAAAGCATCACCCCGGCCGAGTGGAGGACACAAAAGGGGTCGCCTCCACCCCGCGTGCCTTGAACTATGCCACAGCTGGCCGGCGCCCCGTGAGGCTACCTGGCCTCCCTCCCACCAGGCGCCCACGTGCCAGGTGGCCCACACCATGCGAATACACAAGCACATCCCGGCCAGCCATGGCGAGCCCCAACGACTACGGCGGGGCGGGCGCCCCCAGCGTTGGGTGGGGGCCGTGCACGAGCACCCCGCGCTAGGCTGCCGCATCGCCAGCCGGCATGACATGCCATTTCGAGGGTGGCGGGCCGGTGAGGGTCGGGGGCGGGGCGGGCTTGTCACGAGGGCGGCGGGTGCATGGGCTTGTAGAGCACGGTCGTGATGTACTTGGACTTGTAGCGTGTGGTGGTGCCCAGGACGCACGCCTGCACCGCCGTGCTGCGCTGGCTGTAAAAGTGGTTGAGCACCACGTGCTGCGGGCGCGGCAGGCAGGACGGCCACTCCTGCGCCGCGGGCAGGTTGAGCAGCGTGAGCTGCAGGTGCGGCGGCTGCAGCGGCGGGTCCTTGGCGAAGTCCTCGCGCTCCAGGGCGGGGCAGGTGTACGAGGCGGGCGGGCTGGGCAGGCCGTCGAAGCCGCTGATGTTGCCGGGGAGGTCGGGCTCATACTCGTGCACCTGCCCGAAATGCGCGGGAGTGTCAAAGGACCGCCAGGGGGAAGGGGGGGGGGGGGGGGGGGGGGGGGGGGCACTCGCCGGGGCATGACCGAAGTATGAACACCCGTGAGGATACACACCGCTGATCCGCTTTGGGTTTTTCGCAACATCTAGCTCTTTTGCATCCCTCGCAAAGATGGAAATACAACATGCATCTCGAGACAGTCGCCGTATCAAAATACACCGCGAACACATCGCCGAAACTCCGACTTCAGGCGGTTCATCGTGTTGGGGGCCCCGTAAGCCCAATGAACTGTGTGCAAAAGAGAGGGGCCGCAAGAGAGCCATCGAGGCGGGTGCAGGGTCGGCGGCAGTACGTAGGAATTGGGCTGTTCACTCTACGGGTGCCGATGCGGTGATTTGAGCACCGCGACCGTCGACCTGGCCTGCATGCCAGAGGCCAAATGGACACAAATTTCACCGGACAGACAACACGTGTCCCTAGAGGTAGCACGCAGCCCAAATTTGCGGCTTAAATTCGTGGATCCTGTAGGTTCGTCAGCGCCCGTAGTACACCGTGACAAATGCGGAAAAGACTGAGAGGGGGATCGGAAGGTTGGGGGAGAGGATGGGAGGCATGTGGCTGTGGAGCCCAGCAGAGCGAGCGGTGCCCGGGCCCCCGCCCGGGCGCCCCGGAGAGGTCCGCACACACACCTCCACAACGTTGTTCACGTTGCCCATCTCGTCCATGATGGCGGGCTGGTCCGCGGCGTAGCGCCACTCGCCATCCACGATGAACTTGTACTGGTACACACCCGGCGTGAGCAGCTTCACGAGCGTGTGCCCCGCGTGCGTCTGCTGCATCGGCTGCCGGCTGTGCCAGTTGTCAAAGCTGCCCTGCAGCTCAACGTTGGTGCCGCCGCCGGCCCAGGTCAGGACGATGGGCAGCTTGTTGGGCTCCGCAGGCTCCGTGAACGCGACCTGGCTGGGCTTGGAGCCGCCCGCGCCTGGCGTCCCGCCGGGGCTGCCCTCCAGCGCAAGGCCGACCGTCTGCGGCGCGTAGTGCAGGGGCGAGCTGGGCGTGCCGTAGGGGCTGGCGTGATCGCTCCCGCCCGCGGGCACCGCGTACGTCCAGCCCCCCGGCGCCTCGACGTTGCCTGTTGGCGTCGTCCCCCCACCGCCCGCGGGCGCCGGCATCCGCCCCGGCGCAGTACCCGTACCCGCCCGAATCGCGCCGCCCGGCTGAGTGTTCCCCATCCCGCTACCGCCGGTCAGGAAGACCGGCCTCGCGCCGACACCCTTGTCACCGGGGGGATCTCGCTGCTGACTGCTGGCCGACGTTCCACCGCACAGCGGGCGTTGATTGGCAGGATCGACCTTTTTGCGTGGCTGCGGTGCCGGTAGTGGCACTCGTCGTAATTGCTGCTGTGGCAGGGACGCGGCGGGCGGCCAGGACTCGGAGCCTTCGACCCGGTGGGGGCGCTGACGGAAGGCCCACGGGATGCTGACGTCAGCAGCACACGCGCCAGCGGTCGGATCGTAGTCGCCACCGCTGCGATGCTCGAAATCTGCCCGCACGCGTACCACCACCGCTTGGGGGGACTTCCTTCTCGTACGAGTATCACTCGAGGATTTCCCTTCCCGATAATCTTTGCGTTCGGACAGTGCCTTATTGTTCGTCGATTCCTTCGGATAAAATGGCGTCAGCTCTTCCGGAGATGTCATCGTTGCCGTCCGAGCCAGGGAACGGCTGGTCGCCTGAACCGCCGGTGAGCTAGCGAGCGATCCCTCGGTCTCCCCGGCGCTCCCTGTTGTCGTGTCGCGGTTCGCAGCGCTGTCCACTTCCTGCTGGGGCTGTACCCACCCAATTATTGGCCGTGGCTCGCTACAAGATCGTAGCTCGGGGGACGCACCGACCTGTAGGAGACGCACAGCAGAAACAGACGTCAATACTCCATTACTCTGCCGCAGCTGGAAACTCGCCACACGCACCCCCCCCCCCCCCCCCCCCCCCCCCCCCCCCGCTCTCTGTCCCTGACCATGTGATCTGACATTGGATATTCGCACTATCAGATACACTGCTGCATTTCGACATGCGGCTAATAATGGGCATAATGGCATACATACAGAGGCTAAAAAAGGTGGCCGGCAGATCGCATGTTCCCTTACTCGAGATGAAAGAGTGATTTGAGAACAGCCCTCCTGCGTGCTTATTCGCACTGGTTGCTATGTGTAGTCAGACAAGATAGAGTGTTCCAGCAGGCATGTGACAGGAAGTGGACCTTACCATCGAACAGATTACCGGTATTCAACGATTCAACAAAGTACACAACAATAAACTGGTGGTGAGCGGTGGCGCCTGGTTTTGACACTTGACGAGGAATGTTTTGTGTAACCAAGCAAGCAAACCATGCGGGTGCACACAAGCCGGCATCTGAGGGAGTGCGCGACTGACATAGCCCCGTGTCATCATAATCTACCAGTGACACCATATTGATCACGCACTAGCGCTTCTTGAGCGCTGCTCCGACCATCGCACATTCGCACCCCCGACACCTAGCACCTCCTACCCCTCCCCATGGCCTTTATTGTATAGGTCGCAACACTGCAACAAGGGGCGCATCACAGCTCGCTCACGTGCAAGCAAAGCACTCCTCACAATCCAGTCCTGTAACCCTCAAAACACATGCACAAGCAGGCACACAATTGCATAGCAGCTTGCTGTGTATAAGCATGTATGTATATTAGAGTGGGTGCGATGGTACAACGATGTACCCGTAGCACTAGATCTCTCATGGCCCTGCTGGAGTGCACAATAGGCAGAATTTATGGCATATACTCCTGGGTATAAAGCCGATTTGCTGGGCCACCAGACGACCCCGGGCCCGGGGCGATCACGTCACGCAGGAACCCTATCACTATAGAAAGCATAGCCGAGCGGGGAGGTCTCCTAGCGGGCTGCCTGGCGGTTGGAAGCTAGTGCGATCGGCCCCTACAATATGAAATCTTATTCTCCAGCTTAGAGCTGGCGTGGGTTGCCGCCTCGTCGGCACAGCCACTCGCCGCTCGCTCAGCTCCGGATAATAACGCGCCTGGCGACGACGAACTGTAGTGCAACGTCAGAGCGGTGCAGCGGCGTCTAGCACATTTACACAGTGAGCAGACAGTCAGAGGAGACACGCGCGAGGTATACAAGTCGGTTCGGGGCGCAGGGCAAGACGCTTTTTGGCGCGGTTGGAACGGCCGGCCTGTCGTGGGGCGACTCTGGGTACGGGCAGTGGGCGGCGGCCGACGCGTTTAGGGGCTGGGTGGCGGAGACGGGGCCCCGCCTCGAGGGCAGCGCCAGCTGGCCGCACCTTGGCGCAGAGACGCTGTGATGACGAGCCGGAAGGCTGCATCTCAAACTTGCTGCGCGAGGGGAGCGTGATGGGCGCGTAAGACAGGCAGCCAGGCCGGTCGGAGGTGGCGCCGCTGGAGCTGGCTGCAAGCGCCTCGGTGGCGCTCAGCGGAGGCGTCCCATCGCCGCGCTGCTGCTGCTGTAGGAGCGCCAGCGGCCGCTGGCGCTGCCGGCGGCCCGCGCCCTCTCTGGACTTTGATGCCCCTATACTGACGGGTGTGCGCGATTGTGTGGGGGCGAGACAGCAATTGCAGGGGTGGTGAAGGGAAGGTCGCAGTAGGGAGCTGCTGGCGAAGAGGGCGGGTGAGAACGTCGTATCGAGTCGCCCGTCGGTCCGGAGTAGCCCGACACAGAGCTGACGACGCGCGCGCTGCTCTGCTGCGCTCGTCATCCTTTTATTTATTCAGCATCAATAAATAATAATCATAGCGAGTCATCCTTATATAGAGCGATCGACCAGTCATCGGGACCCGGGCGGAGCGCGTTTTCGCTTGCCGGCGAGCTGGCATCAGCATGCGGCTGGCGCTTGGCGGACACGGGTGGCGTCAAATTTTATTTAACGATATGATTTCATATTTTACCGCTATGGTACGGATATTTAATAACGATACAGTAGGATTTGCTGATTATGTATATCATGTCAGATCATATACACTTTAATACATAATCCTTATTACGATCGGGTGCTGAGTTGCTGACAGGGTGCTTTCGATAGGAAATAACGGCCGCCAGTACGCGGATGTTTTTGTACGTACCGCCGGATCACACCAGCAGACGTACCAGACTGGTCGCTACAAGTATACGTATAATAGCAACGACTGCCGGTAGCGACTATATACACAGCATGATTTTATTGGGCTGCTGTAGCGCTGCAAAAGGCGATCGGGAAATCAACCGAAAAGGATACGCCCACTACGGCAACTGCAAGGAGGAAGCAGAAGCAGGAAAGGAATCGAAATGAACGCGAGCACACGCAGCATACTTGTCCGTCTGCACACCGCCTAAGTAGCTATATAAAATTAGATGGGCTAGCTGCAAAAAGCGATCTCGGAATCACCCAAAACGGCACTAGGAAACGCCCACTACAGCAACTGAGGTGGAAGCAGCAGAAGTGGAAGCGGAATGAGCACGAGCACACGTAGCATCCTTGGGCGTCTGCACACCGGTAGAGGGAATGCCGTTCAAGGTACCTTGCACGCAAGGAGAGACCCGCTGCGACACCCCCGCCATGTAGTGTGCGACAGCTAATGGCGGAACTCAACATGATATGCTCTAACCTTCCCTCCGACGAGCATATATTGCGTGTCATAGCCAGGCACGGCTCTACATCACTCGGCCGTAGGTGTAGGGGCTTGGTTGCGTGTGGCCCGATCATGGGGTGGCGCTGGCATTTGGGGGGCCATGCGTTGCACGGAAGTGTCTCTCCGTGCCCCTCTCCCGCGTTGTGCCCATACCCGAGATGTTCACAAGTGTTGTGTCGGAGCAGGGTGAAAGGGGGGCTCGAGGGGCTTGCCCTGGAAAAAAGTCTCAATCGGGGATTCGAGATGTGTGGACTTAACGGCAAGGTTTGACCCCGACGCACGGCCGCACCCACTGCCGCACGCCGGGCAAGTCGCTTGCCGCAATGGGAGGGGTGCACCCTCGGTGCTGCAAGATGGGGGATGTGAACTAGCTCGGGCCATAACGGAAACGCAACCCAATACTCCGTGCGTGGGGAGGGGGACGTGCGATTCCTCTAGTCATGACCCGGTGCGGCACTACTGCGGCCCCCAACACCGCACACATGTCCCAGAGGTCGCGAGGGAGGAAGATGAATCCGGGAATATGCGTAGAGGGCAAGTGGCAAAGCAGAATTAGGGAGCACACACTTGCACGAAGCCTCACGCCATATACGTGTTTCCCCATCGTGCTGAGTCGCCGCAGTCGCCCGCTGATGCTCCTGCATCTCCTTCGCCTCGATGCGGAGCCCCGTTAACCCCAGCATGTAGTCTAGGTGGAAGTCTGCGCCGACATAACACTCTCTACTTTCCCGCGCACAAGCTGAGACTGGTACGTGCATGCGCACACAAAACGGGAATTTCCGAGTACGAAAACGTACTAAAAACCCATGAACCAAGAGGAGGGGGGCTGCGTGCCGTCCCCTCTCGCCCCCAAAGCAAGCCGCACAACTCTTGCGGGATAATGTCGACCCCAACCGCAGCTTCATCTCCCCTCGGAGAAGCATGAGCTTGAGGGCTTGATCTTCTTGTTGATCCACATGAAAAGCGCCCGCGGGATGCTCGGCGTGGAATGGAAACTCTGATCGGGCTAATCGCTGCGGCGACCGAAAGCCGAACTCGTAGTTCAAAACATCGCGAGGACCCACGACACACCCGTGCGGAACAATACTCGCGTACAGTGCACACGTACAGCGAGTGCGCAACTAAAAATAACGGGAGACGGGCGCCGTGACCCGACCGCAACCAATACCATGCGAATCACCCCGCAGCCACGCCACACCCGCAGCCGGCACCACCACACAACTGGCACCATTACGCCACAATCGACACAATGGCCATACGCCGCGACCGCTCTCGCTTTGGTGCCCGCCGGGGCATTGCCATCCGCGCAGGGGCCCAGCCCCTTCAGAAGTTGGACGACCTCCCTTCCAAAACCCCATGGGCCGCCGTTGCAAGGATCCCGAGATAAACACCCGCACGACGCTCCGCGGCGCCCCGCTTTCTAGCGCGGCACCCGGACCCACCTACAGACTCAGACTTGTCTCCGCCACAATAGCGTTCCAGCACAACATTTGCGGCGTTGCCCACATCGCGCGGAATGCGCAAATATCTGTAATTTTCATGCGTGCCGATGCGTCATGTCACACAGTTCTACCCTTTTTGCCACCACAACGCACCCACCAGCGCTCACAAAGTGCCAACAATGCCGTACGAGGATAAGAGGTCTCGCAAGGCGAGGGCACGGGCGGCGGCGGCGGCTGCGGCGGCCGCGAGTGCCGATTCCAGCGGGCCGTGGGCGGGCCACGGCGGGCGGGCCGCGGCCGGCATGCCATCCCCGCTGCCGCCGATGACCATGGCGGACGTTCGACTCGCCCGGCGACGCAGTTGGCAACAAAATGTCTTATCACTATTGAAATGTAAGTGGCGAACGCGTTGACGACAAAATGTCTTGCGCTTGACCGAGGAGAGTGAGCAGTTGAGGACCGCAGCGGCGCAATAACACCGCGAGACGATTAAGGAGAATGATGCAGTCGCGGATGTCGGCTTCCGAGATATCAGCGGAGCAAAGCAAACATGCCGAGCGCGATGCCCAGTCGAAGTTGTACCAATATCGGTACAACGCCATGAAGTGCAAGCACGGTGCTGACGAGAAGCATGACAACGAGGTGGGGGATGAGTACGACAGCGAGTCCGTGGAGGCCGGGATAGTAGCGACAACTAACGGCGAGGAGCCGGGACAGCGCAGCGAAAGTGTTGCATTACACGATGCGGAGGACAGCCCCGGTATCGAAGGGCAACATCGACGCGTACACCCACGCGCGCCGGCGTGACGAGCTCAGGCAGTGTCTCACCACCATGTTTGGCGCCAAGTGGGAGCAGTATTACAAGAACAACGCGACTTCACTATAAGCATTGCCACCGCATGCGGGCGACAGTAGTGGCGAGGCGGCTGCTCGCGAAGCGCTGGCGGCACCGCATGTAACCAGAGTCTTGCTGGCAAAGAGCACCGCCGGTCATGCACGCACATGCCTCGGTGGGTGTTGTTGTCCATGTTCGCCAAGTACCGGCACCTACTTTCACAGCCTGATGGACGACTTGGGGCACAGCCGGCAGGTGGAGACGGCATCTAAGCATGTAGTTATGGAATGGCACTGGCGGGAGAAGGCTGAAAATTTTTACACAGGTTGCAGCAGTGCCACCAGATCGTGGAAACATCTGAAAACTATGCTGTCATGCCGCAAGGACCCCTCCAGTGCTTCTGGATACCTCTACTAATCTAGCCGGAATAAAAGCAGTAATCAAAATCGGCAACGCCCCCGACCAAAAATCGGCGACGTGTAGGCTACGCGTTGCCGGTTGTTTTAGAACGTCCGCATCGAGCATGATCCCGCTCCCGGATATTTCAAACACCACCCGATCCGCTGTCACTACGCGCAAAATGCGTTTCAACTATACAGCTGAACATGCCATCTTCCAGTTTCGTTGCGTCACACGCGGCGATTAATTGTCTCGAAACCTGTTGCGAGCAAGGTCACCCTAGCTTGTTCAAAACCACACCCGGCTCATCAGCACCCGTGTGTGAAATTCCCATCCATACGTCCGTGCGTCATAGTGTCAGGTGGAGAAGAACCCGTCGATGAGCTCGAATCGCTACAAGCAGACATGTATGCCCATTCTACATTGTTACGCGAGCTGGCAACATCGTAAGCTCAATTGACGGCTCGTGACCGTGTTGTTGGTGGAGACGGAGTACGTGGCTCTGGTTCCAGGCAGCGCGTAAGCACGGGACAACCGACATGCAGCGGGGGAGCCGCAGAGCCCCCCGACTTGCTAGCGCTAGCCCATAGCGGCCGTGTCGGAGCAAAATCCGTGAGTGACGAGGACGACTATCTCGCGGTGCCATAGCTACTGCAGCGAGGAATGAGTCTGGTTACGAGGCCGTTCGACCGGTCAGTCGAGTGCCGGATATGTTTCCCTTGAGCACCGTCTGCCGGCCCAGGAGGAGTAAACTATCTTTGGATATCGTGTTTCGGAGCCCACTACATGGCCTCACTCTTCGTAGCGTTGGACGAGCTGCTACCCTACGTTCCTATTGCTAATCCAGATTTCACATCTTACCTCGCGCGCGCTCGGAATCACGCCGAGGCCATCGACAAGGCGTTTCGCTATTGTCTAGCCTTCCTACGGAGGCTGAACGAGGTCAAACGTGTGCACGGTGACCAAGGTGTTTAGGGCGTACTGCGAGCCCAGCATTTTCGGGGACCTGATGAAGGACTACGAGCGTCGCGTCTTCGAAGCGACGGTTGCCATGAGCGCAAAAGTTACCGCCTCTGCTCGGGTGGCGGCAGCGGCTGCAAGGCGCGGGCGTGGACGAGGGCATGACGGCGGTCGCGGGCGTGGCCGCGAAGAAGAGCACGAGTGACGGTGTGGGGCACATTTCGTCGGAGCTGATGGCGCTTTGCGAGGCCACCTTTCGGTGACCGCCGCATCCCTAGTGAGCCCTAGTGAGCCTATATAGTGCATATGGATGGCGAACTCTAGTAGCTCAACGGCGGGATGAGCGCCATGTGCCCTGACCGGACCCCCCTCCCCCACCTTACACACTTATTCATTTAGACCTTCCTCAATGCGGCACTTCTTACAGCTAAAGCCGAGTGCGGCTCAACCATCCGCACACCTGCACATGGCGGCTCAACAATCCGCCTCCCGTACCATCTCATCGCCGCTACGTCCGTCGGTTGCTACACTCCGTGTTACAACTGGTTCGCAACGACCAAGCTCCGCAGGTGTACGTTACGCGCGTGCCAGGCGCTACGAGCGCAAAGGGCGCGCGGGGCGGCCCTCCTACCTGAGCTTGGCCCCGCAAACCCGTACTCACGCTGTTGCAAAACCGTCCAGAAACTACCGGCCAAACGCCGGGAACCTAACCGCTGCCGCCGAGTATTTTCGCTGAAATAAACCGGCTTCATGTTACTCCGTCGGCCAAGCGCCGTACTTACGTAATTGACGAGCCCGAAGCTGTCACCCCTTGGGCTGCTTCACTCCGGTCTCGCTTAGTTACAAAAAGCGTTCGGCTCAGACGAGCTGGGACAGCGCACACTCGACCTAATCTCCTGCTCCCTCACCGCGCAGACGCTCAGGAGCTACGCCGGCAAACTGTCTCAGTTCGCGGCGTTCTGCCACGACTCCGAGAACATCAGCCCGATGGGGGCGACCACTACTACTGTCGTCCGGTACGTTGCTTGGATTGGTGATGAGGCGCACATGGGGGCTAAGTCGTTGTAGCCCTACCTGTCATCAATCAACAAGCAAGTTCTTTGAGCTCCACAACCCCGACCCGATCGCCAATGAAGGACAACCTGCCCCTTATACCGCGGCTCGTCGTGGCTTGATGCTCAGGCAACGCCGCTTGGATACTGCCCCTTTGCGAGTCCCTCTGTCTGCTAATGTCGCTTACAGCTTTGTCGAGCGTGCAGAGTGGATTGTGTATGATGCTCCCCGTCCCGAGTACCAGTACGACTTCCGAGCCCACATGGCCTCGAATATTGTCGTCAACTTTATGTTCTTTGCCAGGGGACTTACTCGCGTGTCATGCCGAGTGCGGGACGTGCATGTCGTCGACGACTACAAATTACCCTGCAGGTTTACCGCGAGAAAGGCCGCGCCGGTCGACGCGGCCCCGACCGCGCGCGCCGCGTACCGCGTACTGCTCCTTCCAGTGTCATTATCGGAGCACCCCCGCATTGCGCGTCGACGTCTGAAAAATGCACCACTTCATCGACCACGTGCAGTCTTCCCCCCTGGCCCCTGTTGCCTTGGCCGAAACAAACCTCTGGGTGGTCACCCCGAGCGAGTAGTCCAAGTCTTGGACTGCCGCCACAATTTCAGACTGGCTCGCTACGGCCGTTCGTCTTGTCGGTGCTGCCCCGCCCTCCCCCCCCCCCCCCCCCCCCCCCCCCCCCCCAAGGGAGCAGCATCAGCCGCTAACGCCATCGGCACTTCACTGTCCCATATCCGCTACCAAGGCGGCTGGGCCACTAACTCCGACGTCGTTCTGGACTACGTCGGCCCCAACGTCCTTCCTACTTCGCCTAGCGCATGGTTCTTCTTCGGTTAGATCGCGCCCCTCCGCCATTTCCAGGTCCAACAAGACTCCGCAGCGGTGGCCTTTCCGGTGCCCCCTTCATGACCTGGCGCTACCCCTTCTCCGTCAATCCAGCGCTATCTCCGTTCGCTTATCACTGGCAAAACCATACTCATCTTTGATACCCAACTTTGTTTATGGGGTTTCATCCTTAGTTTCCTTATAAATCGCTAAAGCGCTTTTCCGGCTACCGCGTGCTGCTCAGTGGTACGGGTTACTAGGCACCTGTCGTTGCGCCCTTTTTGGGTGCAGCACGAGTAAACATAAAAGCAGCCATAACAGCTGAGCCTGCCATCTTCCAGTTTCGCTGCGTTACACTACGCAGCGCCTCCCCTCACCTGCTGACTCCGTTTTCCCTCCACTATTTCCTGGCAATTTCGGCTCTTGTCCTGCGCGACCTTTTTGGCAAAACGAGAGTCTGCTTTGAAATCCGTCTGATCGGTGAGTAGGAATAGTTTCAATCATGCATTCGAGTCTAGTTTTGCCAAAAAAGAGTGCGGAGGCTGTTTTACACGGAAAAGCGCCATTTTATGGCTAGGAAGGTTCAGCGAAAGGGGAGGGAATGTCGGAGGAGGAGCCCGCAGGGCGGAGGCGGGAAACGGGAGGGCGCTACCGAAGGCAGCGAGCTGGAAGATGGCAGACGAGCTGCTGGTGGCTGTCCTAAGTAGCTCCCCGGCCGGGAGCGCAGGGCTCGCGGGCGATGGGGTAGCCCGTACCAAACCCCGATGGTAACGGCTTGAAACCACTACAGACCGTACGGGTCGCACTAGGACAGCTATAGTCCGTTAGGAAACCCCATAAACACGTCATTTCAATCATGCATTCGAGTCTGGCTTTGCCAGTTTACACGCGGTTCGTTTACGACTGCGAGCGTGGGCAGTCGGCAGGCGTGCCGACCAGACGAAGGCGGAAGATGTCTTGAGTTGTAGAGGGGTCTCGCGCCAAGAGGACCTCGATCGAGGCGCAGGCGCATCAGGCGCGGGCGGGAGATGTTGACGCCGGCATGACATAGGCTGGACGTGTCGCGGAATTAAGGCGCAGTCTCCCGACGGCGCCCTATAGTATTGGTTGCGCGCCATGGTGGCGTGCGGCACGAGCCGGAACTGCGGGCCAGTAGAAGCAGCAGGGGTAGCAAAGCCCAAGTTGGCGACGAGCGCCCAGCAAAGCAGCGGCACATGCACGAGTAGGACGAGTACAGCTGCGCGCACGAGCGCGCGAGCGCGCCGAGTACAGTCAGGTGAAGTACTGGTGCACTGTACCCGACGCGATGGTAACTCGTACCATGTACCTGTACTGGCGATGCACGTTACGAGGGGTGGACGCAACAACTCGCGATGACAGCGATGTACTGCCGCTGTCATCACCAGCGGTGGTTGTTTCGCCCCCTTGCGCGAAGAGCGGCGGGTGAAACGCACAACGCTGAGGGCGCGGAAATGTGGAACCCTGTGTGGTCGTGCTGTACCGGTTCAGGTGTGTCGGGGTCGGTTGTCGGCGACGTCGCAGAAGACCCGCCGACTCGGTTAGTTGTCGCCGTGGGTCTTTCTTCGCGGAGAGCGGTGAGCCGACCGCCGTTGCTGCACCAACGACGGCTGCTGACCAACCCACAAAGCGTCGGCTTAGGATGATGCCACGAAACGCACAAGTCGCGTTAGGTGGCGGAGCTGTCCCCCGGCGGGCAGCTCGTGTTGTCACAAATGCGTTGCCGTGACGTTGGAAGCGGGTTGGCCGGCGTGGAGGCCCTTGTAGCCTATGCCGGCCCGTAACGATGCCAATGATGTCGGGGCGAGGGAGACGACGAGGCGGCCGCTGCTGTTGCACCAGCGACGGCCGCCGAAGTCCCAAACCCAGAGTTGGCCAAGGGTAGTTACGTACACCACGAGACGCCAGGCACGCCAGGTGGTGGAGCTGCCCCCCGGCGGGCAGCGGCAGGTTGTCGTGGTCCTTGTGACGACGACGTTGGAGTAGGAGACGTCGGAGACGCATCGGCACGGGCCGCACAAACGCCTCCCACTGCGACCACAACAAACGTTGCTGAAGCTTCATTGGGGCGAGGGCAACGAGCCCTCTCAAAACACCGGCGCGTGAGCGGCGCCACCCATGTAACAGGCCAATTACGCGAGTAGTTCCGGAAAACCACAGCATGTAACGACCGTTGATGCCACGGCGCCCTGCTGCGAGGACACGGGGACTGGGTTGCAGTGTCTTGCGGGACAACAAGTGGTCGCCCCGACGACACGGACGTCCCCCTCCGTCCGCGCCGATTTGTTGCGGTGGGCGTAGTCGTCGTCGTTGACAACCGTGACGAGCAGCGGCCATGGTGCCGAGCGCGTCCACCTCACCTAAACCTCAAGAGTTGACTACTGCGAGAGGGCGCTCCACTGCGGGAGCCCCGAAGGCCTGTATTGCGACTCGACTTCGGGTGTTGAGGTTTAAACCCCCCCCAACGGGGACCGCCCAGCTCCAATTCCTTGCCGTGCGCATCGCCATCCGAAAACGTCCCAGCTGCAAAGCCAGGGCAAAAACGGAAAACGACATCGGGCGCACGAGTAGGGAAAACCACACTACCGAGGGGCTGTCTGTCGCTGCCTGATGTTGTAAGGCATGTGCGCGGCACGACGACTCACTACCGGGTGGATGAACCTCGGTGCGGACTTGTTCAGCCTCAGTGACCCTCGCGCGCACAAGTACGCGAAGCCGCTGCCGAAGGCAGCGAGCTGGAAGATGGCAGACGAGCTGCTGGTGGCTGTCCTAAGTAGCTCCCCGGCCGGGAGCGCAGGGCTCGCGGGCGATGGGGTAGCCCGTACCAAACCCCGATGGTAACGGCTTGAAACCACTACAGACCGTACGGGTCGCACTAGGACAGCTATAGTCCGTTAGGAAACCCCATAAACACGTTTAGATCAGAACCAGTTAGGATTAGGGCAATATATATCTGAATGTCCGTCCGGCCTGCTCTTGCTCAGCGACCGACATATAATCCTAAGAATCCTGCCGTAGTCATCTCTATTGACCTAACGCTACGCCTTGATCAATCCCTATTTAGAATATGCCCTGCACACCCACACAGACAGGATTCTTACTGTCAAGGACACCCGGGGGGGGGGGGGGGGGGGGGGGGGGGTTGCGGGGGGGGCTCCGCCGGCCTCGTCTGCCTGCGCGCCTGCACTGTGGCGTACGAACTATCGGCGCGTTTCCAAGGTAGATATCGTCGGCGAGTTTGTGGTTGTTGGCTGGCGGCGCCACACAGCAGCAGCAGCACTCCATCGACAGTGGTCAAGGCAGGTATTTGAAGCTCGAGGACCGTAGCCCGCCGCACCTTGCCGCTCGCCGTTCCTCGTGACCTGCTGACCGTTCCTCGGGATCACAAAATGGCCCTCGCATCTCTCGCAGCGACCCTGCCCCTTGCGTCCGCCTCGAGGACACACCTCGCACCGGCCGGCCGCGGAGGCACGCCTGCGTTCAGGGCGACAGCGCTGCCACAGCGGATGACACGCGCCGGGCGCGCTCTGTGCGGCGCGCAGCGTACGCGCCGGCCGCTATTGTTGCGTGCCGAGGCAGAGTGAGAGCCCCCAGCTGGGGCTGGGGAACTGGGCTAGGCGGGAAACACGTAGGTCACACAATGGGGGGGCCCGCGGGGGGGGGGGGGTATCCCTGTATCCTTCACCAGGGCTCCTGTCGATCAAGGAAAGCCCCGCAGGGAGATGTGGCAGAGCTTCTGGGTGTGCCCAGGAAACTTACTGACAGCCTGCTCTTGCGCTCAGGGATGCTAGCACAACTGGAGCCAAGGATGAGTGGGCGCCCTCCAGCCCAGCCCCAACTGCATCACATAAGAGCAAACAATATCACATCTCGATGATGGGTGAGGGTTCTTCCACGCATGCCAGACATGGCGCATCGAGAGTAACGGCCTGCCATCCCGCCATCCTATGTAGGCCCAAGACGTGCAAGGATGCCATCAGCCTGGGCCTGGAGCTGTACGCCGACAAGCAGTTCAAGAAGGCCATCGCGATGTGGCAGAAGTCGCTGGAGCTGCCCGGCAGCGGGGCAATGCGCATGTCGGGCACGGTGCGCGAGTTCAGGTGCGCGGCCGCCCTCACCTAATCTATACCTGCCGACGACGGCGACAACCTGATCACGTCCATCGGCTCAGTCGTTGAGCGACTGGCAGCGTGGCCCCGCGGGGCGGGTTGGTACCGCGGCGATGTGGCGGCGCATGGCGGGGCGGGGCGGGGCGGGGCTGACCGGATGGCGCCCGCCATCTGACCCGCAGCTGCCCAAGCGAAGGCGAGGAGAACGCCGCGCTGTACAACATGGCGTGTGCGTACAGCCAGCTGGGCGAGACGCAGAGCGCCGTGACGTGCCTTCAGGGCGCCCTGGAAAACGGTGCTCCCATCCGCCCAGCCCGCGACGTGCCTTCAGGGCGCACTCGTTCGGCCCGGCTGGCACCGTATCATCAATCAGGTGCAGGCACAGAAGGCCCCTCCCCTGCAGCTGATGCGGCCTCTGTGTGGCGGTTTCTCAGGCTTTGACGACTTCCAGCAGCTCAGGAAGGACCCCGACCTCGCCAACATTCAGGGCGGCGAGCTGGAGGCTGCCATCAGAAAGTGAGGCGCATCTGACTGCTCCTGCTGCTCACCCCGTGACCGCACCCGCGCCCCTGTTGCCATGGACTGACTGCCCTCCCCCCCCCCCCCCCTTCCCGCTCAAACACGCTGCGAAGGTTTGAGAACCCGGGAGACAAGATCAACGCCATCTTTGGGCGCAAGAGGGGGAAGAACTCGGGCACCAACAAGCCATGGCTGATCTGGTAGGGCCGCTGTGCGCTGGCCGTCCAGGGAGAGAGGCTCCGGGGCAAGGACATGCTCCGGTAGCCGTGCTGCTGTTCGGTGCCATGCGGGGCTGTTTTTTGTAACAATGCCCAGTTTAGCTGCCGGGCCATGCACTGCATCTACAGCATCATACGTCAGCATTATCGGGTCGCAATGCTGGTGCAGTGGAATGCCGCGTAACCGCATGTCTGTGAGCGAGCCAGAGCACGGCACTCAGCTGCCACGGTGGCTCATTCACTCGCCTGGGCGTTTCAATGGGAAACCTCTACATAACTTATGGGCTGCCGCCAGGTGTGACACTCTACAGGCCTATGTGGGTAAGTATACCCCCCCCCCCCCCCCCCCCCGCCCCCCCTGTAGTGTGCTTATCGTGGAGGTGCCTCTCTATACCCATAGTCATCCGGCTACACACGCAAGCGAGTCCGAGTGACGCACAGTTGGGCAGGAACCCACACATGTCCAAGGGCATGTACTGTGAACAAGCGAGACCTGCGAGGGACTAGAGCTCGTTGTGTTGTTTGGGTAGCGGATGATCCAGCTGCGGGCAACCCCCGGCAGTCCAATGGCAACATTGCGTCTGTGGCAAAGCTGGTGAATGCTAAGAAATGTCATGCCTTGGGAAATGCCTGTACCCAAGGGCGAGAGAACGAGATTTGCTCAGCAACGGCATGGCACTGCAGAAGATTGCGGGTGCTTTCGCCCATCAGTGAAGAAGCAGCTGCCCGGAAGATGTGACGAATCGAATACCCGTCGGACCGCACTCCTCGTGGCAACGCAGAGCAAGTGTGGGGCCACATATCTGGAGAAAACACAGGGTTTCTTGGACTGGACTGGCGACTACCATCCCGGCAACAATACCCAGCGGCGCATTGCGATTCCCAATGCCTCCCACATACTGAACCATGCTGCGAGGAGACCAGGCGGAGAAGAGAAGGGCTGGCAGGCAATGCAACGAAATACGGTTTGCATGCAGTAGTCGCTCGGATTCGTACCAGGACCTGCTGGCCCTATAATTCTGCTGCTGGACGTAGAATCAGAGGTGCGGTGATATGCAGCCAGTTGTGGGCAGAGGGCATAGCACAGTGTCACATGGAGTATTACGTATTGAGCATGGCTGAATTAAAATGGGACGAGCAGTCATCGCATGTAGAAGTGGCCCTGGGTGAAGGCGCAATGAATGTTCCAGCCTAATCATCATCCACAAACTCCCTGTCGGTGGGGGGCGGGGTGAGCAGGTGGGGATCAGTCGCCACGGCAGACCTGCAGGAGAAGTGTCTACAGGCGCACCCGGCAGCTGGGGTAAGGCAGCAAGAGCGTGCCTGAGCCACATGTAAGGCAAGGTTGGAGGCGCACCTGCGGTCGGTCCACCGCGGCGGGCGGATGGCCTCGATCTCCTCCTGTGGGACATGCAACGGAAGCAGGGCTCAGCGGCCTGCTCCTTCGCCGCTTGGACGAATACGAACAAGAGCGAAGGAAGACCACTAAGAATTGCTTATCGGAGAAATCGCATTATTAAGATAGGAATACACGCAGGTAAGTCCTGCCGGGGTAGAATTTTTTGAGCCCCCGCTGGGTACACAGCGAAACTATGTAGACAAGCTGGAAGCAAGGCTCACCGGAGACATGTACTCCCCGGTCTCCTTGAACGTCTCCCTGTTGAGCTGGCGGAGCTCTTCCAGGCGCTCCTCGTCCTTCTCGTCGCGAGAGATGAAAAAGAGAGGGATGCCGATGCCGAGACCCAGGCCGAGCACAGCGCCGGCGGCGCCGATGAGCGTGTCGGGATCGGACCAGTCCAGGTCCAGGGCGGCAAGCGGCCCAACTACCTCCGACACAGCATTTGCGGTGGCGGTGCGGCGCTCGGCGTGGCGACCAGGCAGGCGCAGCGGTGCCCGCGCGGCCGGCGGCCGCAGCGGGCCGGCTGGGCGGGCGGCAGCGCCGGCGGCGATGCGCGCCCGGCTCCCTGCCAAGGCAACGGCCATTGTATGCGCAAGGTTACCTACAGGCCAAGGCGACGCCCGACAGGACGTGGTCCCTTGCTCGCGAAGAGGGGTTTTGGCGCTCAACGTCGTACTGCTGGCAACTTGAAGGCCGCGTGGTGCCTGTCGCTGTGCCTCCCGCCCTACTCCCCCATCGCTGCTATGATGTGTGCGCGTCGCTGTTGTCGCTGTTGCGGTCACGGCTGCTACAACCAGGGCAAAGGGCCAAACTGGCTATGGTTTCGCTATGAAGCAAAACAGGCCGGCTGAAAACGGTCATGATGTACAAACGTAAATGACAGCTAAGCATCGCAAATGCGAGTTTGGATAGTACAGCGTGGCAACTTCTGAAGCATACAGATTGCCACGCTACAACGCCAGCCGAAATTTTCGTCAATCGAGGAAAGTACTACGAGTACGGGTACCAGCAACCGCGCGCCAGAATTGGCGGTATTTGCTAGGTCCGGTTCAGACGTACCTACCCTGAGGGCTACTCTATATATGTGACATTTCGCCGCGCAGCGACGATATATGACATAGAACATCAAAATATATGATATGCATATAAATACATACTTCTATATATATTACAAATAAATATTTGTATAATATACATTGGAATAATTCTATATGTATTATCTGTATTTTATTTGATTTAATCAACATGCACCGACCAGCACAGATACGTTGTATTGGCGCGACGAAGAATGATTTACCTTGTATGCACGCGCGCATGAGAAACCTACACCATAGTTTCCGCACAACATTACAGGCAACTTCACCGCGGGCTAAAGCATACGGAATAATGAGCTCCGCCTCCATCCTGGTGTTGGTTGGGGCCATATGGGGTTGGCGGTGCAACCGATGGCGATTCAGGACTTGCCACCGCAGGCGGGGCGCATGCGGAATCATCACTGTGAAGTGATACCAGTGCGATAGACTGTGTATGAACATTTTCAGAGCCCACATTAGTAAAATCATGAGCGTCCGAGGACGCTTCCTCAACATCAGAAGCGCAGGATTCGCGCATAGTCACATCATCCGGAAAACTACAAGCATTCATTGTCCACAAGCCATACTCGGATGGGCAATGGCGCCCTGGGCGTGCATTTTGATGGACAAAAGCATATCGGCTAAAACTCAATTTTTTGACGGTGTTTCACCGGGCATATGCTTCTGTCCCATGAGAATGCACGCCCAGCGCCGTGGCCCATCCGAGTATGGCTTGTGGACAATGAATGTTTGTAGTTTTCCGGATGATGTGACTATGCGCGAATCCTGCGCTTCTGATGTTGAGGAAGCGTCCTCGGACGCTCATGATTTTACTGATGTGGGCTCTGAAAATGTTCATACACAGTCTATCGCACTGGTATCACTTCACAGTGATGATTCCGCATGCGCCCCGCCTGTGTGTAGTTTTGTGTGTAGTTTTCTGGATGATATTATGTACGAATCCTGCTCTCCTGATGATGAGGGCAGCTCACTTACCGTCCGAAGCTGCTTCAAAGCACATCTCTTTGCGCGTCGGTCGCACTTCACGCAAGTGCTTTGAAGCTGCCTCGGAGCGTGCCGTGGGTGACTCAGAGATGCGTGCCGGAGGTGATCTGGCCTCGGGGTTGGGGAGGGGAGCGGGTGTGTTTGGCTGAAGGGGGGTGGTAGGGCGCGGCTCGGAGGGTAGCGACCTCATACATGTGGGAACACTGTTACTAGCAGCGTGATTATCGTAATTCACACGAGTTCATGTATTAGTACCCGCACCCTATTAAATGACGCGTCGACAAGCATCAGCCATCTGTAGCACCCGCCGGCCCGCGACACGGTCACCGAAGTGACAAAGGGGGGGGGGGGGGGGGGAGGTAGAACCAGCAGTGAAAAGCTACGACAGGGCTGCTTGCAGGATATTGCCCCTGCACATTCACACGCCCTGGCAGTGCGTGGGGCTGCTCACAGGGGGTTCAGCCTCTTGGTGACCCAACTACCGGCAGCTAGGTTGTTGCCTGCTTGCGCGATGAGGAGCCACAGGTGCTTCATCTCATGCGACTGCGTTCAGTGCAGCACTGATCCCGGAGCATGATGGGGTACTAGGCTCCACAGTCAAATGACGCGATGACATGGGGCGCCATCGGGGAATGTGGTGCCAGGGTCCTGGGGCTGCAGCCCAACTGCATGGAGGGCTGCGCGATTGCAATGCGTCCCGTTGGCTGCCTTCCTGCAGGATGTCCTGTGCCGTTCAGGGCGTATGGCTCCCCTCCAGGTCAGCAGACAGCAAACGCGCTTCCAAGCTAGTCCGCCACCTGCCGTGCAAGCATGCCACAGCAAGCGGTGCCGGCAGGTTCAGTTCGCCGCTCTTTGCACACCGAGCATCCATCCCTGCTACATCCACACCATACGGTGATGCGGTTGCTGCTGCTGGCAAGCTTTCAGGCAAGAGGCACCGGCGGGGCTTCACTTTCAGCTTGAGCGCCTTCTTGATCGCCTCCGGATTGGTGTTGTCCAGCATGCCCTGTTGAGTGCAGGGGCGTATTGACTGAAGGTGCTCTAGGGATAGGACAGGAGTGAATGCGCTACAGACAGAGTAGCGGCGTGGGGTTATTTTACCTCATTTAGCACTTCATCGATCGCCAGACATGCCTGTTCTGAGCAAGGCGGGCAATTTATGCGGGACGCAGTGGGGGGAGGGGGGGGGGAGAGGAGTTTTGGGGGTCAAAGGATGGCATGACCTGGCACAATTGCAATGGGGGCGTCAGGGTGAGGCTCGATGGTGGCGTGCCTTGGTGTACTTCTCATTTATCGCTGTCTCGCTGGGCGGCCGCTTGAGCACGTACTTCAGAGCCTCCCGGAGCACCCTCGTGACATTGGACACTGCGGCCAGCCACACGTCAGCCGCATAGGTGACAGCAGGAGCTCTCAGGCGATCCCCGTGAATCAAGGACAAAACGGCTGCGCTGAACCATCCAAGTGGTAGGGCGCTCACACATCAGCTCGTCATATTCCCCGGATCCTACTAGGTAGAGCACGCAGTCTGCCATTGGGCTGAACACAACACTGGCGTCCCTGTACACAACGCGCCAGTGGGCCAACCACATTAGAGGCAGCCTCCAGAAGCACAGATTCAGGGCCATTGGGCCGCACACGCAGTGGCTCCGCAGTACCTGTAGCAGCTCACAAACTCTGCCTCATCTGGAGCGCTGGCTATCACCGGCGCGCTGGCCTCGTGCAGGGCTGCACGCAGCTCACTGCGCTCGACCGCGCTGAGCGGGTCGAAGAAGCGCTCCAGCACGACCTCCCCGGCTCGTGTGGCCACCAGCACGCAGTGCACGTGTCCGGGGTCCATCCCCGTGCTCCCAGTAGCGAACCTTGCCTGTGCTCGAAGTAGCTACCCCCCCCCCCCCTTCCCACGCCACCCTCAAGCGTGTTTGGCTTCAGCGCTTGCCGGTTGTCCGTATGCTTTCTCAGTTGCAGTGATCGGGCAGTCAGACTCAGTTGGGAGTCAGTCTTGTGTAGTTCAACGCCGCTCTGTATCTTGCGCAGCGCCCACTTGCGCAAAGGACAGGAAGATCAGCTCGCAGAACTACACTGCTTCTGGCGGCTGGCTGACCGCCACGTGACGGGCACCGCTGGGTCGGGAGGGGTTGTCGGTCGTCGCGCGCGATGCGGGAACGGCGCTTGTTCGGTCTCGCGAGAGGCGGGCGGACACTCGAGCTGACCAGGTTGTGGCGGGGCAGAGGCGCGAGTATTGGGCGAGAAGGGTCAGTACGTCCGTCTTTGTCGTGCTGCTGCTGCGCGCCACTGCCAAGTGCCGAGACGTTGATAAGGTAGCGTGCGGCGGGACGAGCGCTATTAAGGATTAATAGCGCATATTAAGGATTATTATGGCAAAGATCGTGCGCCGCATGCACATATATAAATTTACATAAGCTAGCAGCAGATAAAAATTTACACATATCAAATTTACATATAGTCGCTATATCAAATCATAACTTACAATCCCCATGGTCTCTGTCTCTGAGCATGGACTGATTCTCTAAGCACAGTCTCTGAGCATCAGCAAAGTAAAGTAACAGTTCGCCGCGGGACATCGTCGGCCGAAGCCGCCCCAGCACTTGACCTCTTGCGCGAATTGTAGCCGTAGGTCTGGCATAGCCCGCAGACCATTGCCTGATTCGAACCCCGAAGGCTAATGCATCAACCGGGTAAACCCAGGACACGCCGGGACGATATTGCCGAAATGCATCGGCCAGGAATCGATACCCGGACTTTTCGCGTACGAGACGACCGCTCAACCGAGCGGAAAAAGGATGTACTAAGCATCAGTAAGCGCCATATGAATAAATATATAAGGCCTGGAAGATTTTATCCGTTGTCTTTGGTGGCGATTTTGCTCGGAAAAAAAGGGGGGGGGGGGAAATCTTCCTTTTCCGAAAAAAAAAACTTATAGTCTAATAGTACTTTGAACAGTACTCGTCGATGCCCCCGATGTCGTAGGCGACAGCCCCGGCGCAGCTGACTCGACACCGGCACAGTACAGTAGCGGCTGATGGGGAGACAAACCGCCGCAATGCATCCTCTAAGCTCTGTTTATGGGGTTTCAAGAACTAGTCAACTGTCCTAGTGCGACCCGTGCAATATGTTTCGGGTTTCAAACGGGTTTTACCGGTACCCTCCGGGCTGCCTTATCGCCCGCGAGCGTTGCGCCTGGCCTGGCCGGGGAGCTACTTAATAGGACAGCCACCATCATTTCATCCGCCCATTCATTGCCTTCCATTATCCGATATCCCTCCAGCTTATCCCACCACCAGCAGCACCCGCCGCCCACACCAGGCAGCACCACTATGTACCTCCTGGCGTCACTGGCGGCGTGCGTAAGCATTTCCGTTGACGGCAGGACCGCAGTGCGGAACGTATGGATAAAGCTAGGCGCTCAGGAGTGGATGATGGGGCGACAAGAACTCTACGGGCCAGCTAAATGAGGCAATCGAGGCCCACGCCCCCGACTACCACCCCCTGCTTGCTGACACCGATATCAAGATGGTGTGCATGGCCGGCACCCGGCTCGACCGTGGGCTTTTGCGAGACTGCACAGCGTTCCTGCTAGAGGCAGTCACAGACACCATGGCGTTCCTTGAGACGAGAACGAGACGAGACTGATTCAGCGCCGAGCGAGTCCTGAGAGTCATCACCGCCTCCCTACTCACAAAGTGCCTAGCGGCGCCCCGCTGTCTGCCAAAAAACAGCAATACAACTCCCTGATAGACTGGCAAGAGTTAGAGGGCGTCGGTTGGTCGGCGGACATGGCTAAATCGGTCGGCTTCGACTTCGTCTTCGCCTTCCATCGCGCCTTGTTCCCTCTCAGCTCTCGTTCCAAGACTGGCGTTGTATCTGGGGTATGATGAAAGTAGCTATGCAAAGGGCCAACCCCGCCGGACAAACGCTTGGCGCAGTTCTTTGGGAAGAAGAAACTCGGACATAAGGCAGATCGGCCGAACGTTCCGAAGCTCGTTGGAGTACCTCAGTATCGCGCTGTCCGCAACGGAAATGGGGTCCAGAAGGGCAACATGCCGAGCATCATCGCGTTGCTAAAAGCCCTGGAGCTCTCGCTATTTCGGTATGAGGAGCGGCTCGGCAAGCAGCGCGACTATGACCTTATTTAAGTCAAAACTGATGGAGGAGCCGGTACGGTCGGCCGGGACGGCGTCGCATGTGGAGACCATCGAGGCGCTGAAAGCGCTGGCCACCAAGTGAACCGCGATTTCCCAACCGACATGCGCTCGCTTAGCCCCCGGCTGTTGCTTGGACACCCCCGTCTATGATAGATGTCTCATACAGTCGGGCGGGTATATATGGGGTTGACAAAACTACATTGTCATTTATTACATTCATCTATGTGCCATATTCATCTATGTGCCGTGCGTGGTCTTCTATGTATCCTCCTGCATCTATATTAACGGCCTATCTGCTGCCCAGCGTTGTCTACAGTACTGCACAAAGTACTGTCACAGTCCCCCCTTTTTTTCACCTGAAGGTGGGGGTGCCCAATACCCATAGAAGTTCATCTATAACATGCTTTTAGTTGCCTTGGCTGTTCCTGCATGCTTACAAGGCACAAACATGATGTTTCTTTGTTATTTGTTTCATGGCAGTACTTTAGCAGTACTGCAGAGGAAGGAAGTATTTCCAAAGGGGGGGCCCCAAAAAAAGGGGGGGGGCCACCAAAGACAACGAATAAAATCTTCCAGGCCTAAATACAGAAGCACAATGCGACGCTTCTTACCGCGCGGTACGTATGCCGGCTTACGGGAACACAGGCTAAGTCTTATGCTTATTGCTTGTGTGCTACGATCGAACGAGTATATACACGTGATTTAGATGCTGATCGAGCATGGAACTGCTCAGATGAGAAAGGTGCGGGATGAGTAGGAACTAGCGGGAAGTGCTGGTCGACGTCCGATTTTGCGGCGATTGCGGTAGCGACTGGTCGGCTTGTCGCTAGTGTCTGCAGTGCCTGCTGCGCCAGTATCATTTTGTCACGCGCGCATGTTGCCATCAGCATCATGGCTGCCGCACGGCACCAGTAGCGAAATATGAGAATAATGTGACCCAAACTGCCAAAATGAATTTATATTTTTTAGCTGCTACGAATATATAGCGACTATATGTAAAATAACATATCATCCGAGCGATCGCGTGCTGTCGCCCAGAGATCAAATATAAACTTTCTGACACATGCTTGCAATCTTGCATCACAGTCTGAAGAGACACTCTCAAACCAGCATGCTGCAACAGTGCCGCGCGCAATCATAGAGAGTAGAGATCTCAAGGATATATAACCTTGCGCTGAGGAAACCCTTCAGTTCTAAGGGGTAGTCATCACACATAATAAATAGCTCAGTGTGCTGACGCTATCCGTAGTAAGATCCCAGCCATCGTGGCGCCTGCAACGCGGACAAGCCTATGCAGTATAACCAGCAGCAGCAGCGGCATTGGCTGATGATGGCACTCGAAGTTATTACCCGCTCTCATCTCGTGCGGCGGTCATCGTCAACAATTGATAGGACTGCTATGCGTCAATAACTCGCCATGGGCGATAAAAAATCATCAATGTGCGCATCTTGCAACGCCAACGACAACGCGCAACGCACCACGCAACACCATGACATTTTGAGCTTGCTGGTGATCGAGCAGAAATGATGCCGATCCCGCCGTAAGATCCCCCCCCCCCCCCCCCCACCCCCCCGGAGAGCGGCGGCCTCTGACCCCCTTCCAGGATGTAGTGCTACAGCCGCAACACTTACCACCCCTAGGACGCGATTGCACACAGTGCGGGAGTGCACTACTCTGTAAGAAGTCGCCATTCTGATCCGGCGGAGTATATAGTATATGTATACAGCAGTAGAATGAGCTGCTGTAGTACATGCTGTACCTGACCGTACATACCGATGATATATGCTGTTACTACTGTGTAGATGAATGACATCGCTTGTACACCTCCCCACAAAAGAATGTGCGCGTTGTCGAGGATGTGGCATGTGTCAATGTACAACTAGCTTGGGTAACCATAGAACGTGGAGCGGCTACTCCATTGCTTGGTGATCTTGGCAAGCAGCAGCCCGGGTCTTGCTGGTTTGTGGCCAGCTATATGTACAGCAGATAATACAACTCGTCTACATCGATGTTCATTATGGGCCAGTATTTATTTCATGCCGTCATCGACTCGCTAAAGCTCGTCCATACGGACTAATATTGTATTTATCGGCAAGCTGTTCAGCAGAATTTACAAGTAGAGTAGCACATGAGTAGATTAACCATCTGAGACCTGCTACTAGTTTATGTGATGTTTGGCACTGTTTGCTTCTTGTTCTGTGCTATCGTAATGTCTCGCATTGATAAACTGTTTGGCTCCATGATCGCCAGTGCACAGCCCTTCAGATACTCGATGCCGATGCTGTGCCACTGCTGGTAGCAATCTGCAGCTGGTCAAACACTTTTATAGTAAACCACACCCGTTGTTTAGAAATAGTATACAATAAATCAACAAAGGCACATTTGCGCGCAACTATGCTCTGGATGCTGCTGTACCTCAATGTGAAAAAAGGTCCACTCTTTCAATTCGTATATAACGACCTTGGTGATCGCCGGCCTTCTGACTCATGTGCAAACATGGTGTGCATGGGTGAATCTATCGAGGGAAACACATTACTTGCGGCTCGTCAGGAGCAAGGCCATAGCCTGTCATGTATCAACAATACTACGGAAGCTGTGTGGCCGCCTTCTCCTCCCACGCATTATTCTTGGTCAGCTAGTCTACCTCGATGAGACTGCCCTCTTCGCCCATGAGCGTGGCATCCAGCGTGCCCAGCTCCAAGCCAACCTTTCGACACACATATATGTAATTGCCCATCTCGTCCTCCTCCCCAGCCACCTCCAAGTGCCAGGTAGCGTCATCGGCCTCCAGCACGCTGCGCCTCCCAGCGGGCGGCTCGTAGGAGACCACTATGAAAACACCTCCAGGGGCGAGCACTCGGGATACTTCTCTCACGACGCTGTTGGCATTTGCTGTGGCCTCTTCCACTGTGAGTAAAGCAGGCAAATGGCTCAGCGCAATGGCTAGCGGAGTGAACAACTTACACACGCTTGTTTTACTGTCAGGCCTAGGCAGCAAGTGCGCGACTCAACATTGAGCTGGTAGGGGTTCCAAAGTGGGACGCCAGGTTTCGTACGTAACGGCCCTGCATCCCGAGATGTATGCCGCTGCCACCGCATGCTCAGTCTTATCTGCAGGGCACACACATGGCATCTCAGACACGTCATGCCGTCATGTAAAGAGCTACATGCAGAGTGCCCCCCCCTTTTCCCTTTATAGGCAGGTGCTACAACTAGTCTGACATAGCATAATAGCTGCTTGCACACAGGGCGCCAAGCGATGCCATCCGTCACCACCCATGTTACATACATTGACATCCTGTTGGCCACGCCATCACCTGATCGGCATCCTGAAGCACGGAGTCAAGACAACCCTTATCGATGACAACATCCACGGTAGCGCTTCGTAGCGGAAGCGCGCGCACATCGTCTATCATGTAGTCTATATAGCCCCCCAGGCCGCCCGCCGCGGCGCGGCTCGCCATGAGCTGGAGCACGCCACTGCTGCTGTAGTCCGAGCCCAGCACGAACCCCGCCCGCTGCCATCCGCCGACGTCCGAGCGGTCGCCCCTCGCCAGCGCCTCGGGCAGCTCGCTGTTTCCGCACCCCATATCCAGCACCACCGGGTCGCGACCCGCCCAGGAGCGGCGGGCCAGTGCCGCGAGTGACGTCGCATCGCACAGCCAGTCGAACACGGCGCTATCCTCCTCACCGGACGAGGACGCAGAGCGGGCAGCGGGCGCGGCGGATGAGCCCAGAGCTCGCTGATATCGTGTATCCCAGTAGCGCCGGTCGCAGTAGGACCACTGCTCGCCTGGCGGTGGTTTAGGGTCTGGCATGCCTCCGGCGAGTTTCGCGTGTAACGCTGTCCCACCCTCCGTAGTGATGCAGTGCATTCACTAGGGCGAAGGGACGTCCGAAGGAGGATGCCCCACTCAGTTCTGATCGCAGGGAATAGGTCGTGGCGTGTGTAGGTCGCGCTGTTGGAGGAGGGAAACACCCGGCGAGTTGACGAGTGCCGTTTGGCAGAGCACTGGCACTGATTGCGTGCCTGAAGCTCGGATTCTAGGCCGATGCTGGTGCTGCGAGACAGCTGCTGCTGTGCGTATGTCGCCGTCGTCGCCGTCGCCGCCGCCATTCGTCGTCATCGGAAGGTGCGTCATCGCGTCCGCGCGGCATGCTCTCGCCCTAGCCCGCCAAATAGAGGTCGCTACCACGTAGTTTCCGCCGCGTGATATGACGCTAATACTCTGAAGTAGTATCGGCGCTCCTCTTATTTATGTTACTGTACTATCTGATATAGCGACTATATCGAACTAACTAGCGACAAAGTAGCGACAAACCAAGCCATCATTTATTTTCCCGCACACGAGTGGGCCGTGCATAATCTAGCGTCATAAAACCTAAAACCCTGAACACCCTAAAACAAACCATAACACCCGCTTTATGAAAAAACACTAAAATCCTAAAGTCCTACAACCCATCTAGCGTCATAAAACCTAAATCCCTGAAAGACCCTAAAACCCTAAAATCCGCTACATATTTTTGAAGCGGCGTTTTCGTTGTTAATTAATATTTGTGCTGATGACACAATGAAGTCTGTCTCTATCTAATTGTTCTACACCTAGTCGCGCTTGCCCTGCTGCTGCGCCAGGAGCTTGCGTGCGCCGATCGGACGCAGCAGCACCGCCGCTACCAGAGGGTAGCACCGCCTCTGCCCCTGGCGACGATATAGCTATAGTGCTTCACTACGACCGTCACACAGTCGCCAGGAAACCTTTCAGACTCAGGGCTTTTGACCCACCCGCCCTCGAGTCACTCCACAGTGCACGTCTCACCGCCGGACATAGCGGCCAGCCCCTGCCTGAACAACTTCCCGGCCCTGCGCACTGCCGTCGCAACGCGGAGATGGCGGCGACCCTCGCCCGGAACCGCACGACGAGCGGAAACACTCGCACAGCGGAGCTATTCCAGATGATGGAGCAAGATCTCCTGGGGGTGGAGGGTGAGGCTTGGCGCGCACGCAGGATAGATGTCAGCGTGCCAGGGACTGCTCGCGGCATACCGGGAATATTGGTAGACCTCGTTTTTAAACAATTTCCGCTGCATGACCCGCTTCCTCTTTGATCAAAATAAAGAGACGCCAATGTCCGAACATTCGTAACATTCAGTTACCATACTGCAACATACTGTATCGGTATTCAAAGCATATATTCAGAACTCCAGACGCGGGGTACTTCACTTGTTTGCCCGTCTGCTAGCGTTGGGCTCCGTTCAGGCATGTCCTAGTGCGAAGTTACGTGTCCGCCTCACACGGAGATGCCTTTATTCGACAACTCTTGCAAGACCCTGGCAGGCTCTTAAGTGCGGCGGTGTGACTCCGCAAGCTCCTGAACCCCCTCCTTGACCTCCTCCCATGAGCGCAGAGCAGGAAGAGCTGGTGCAGGCGCTGCAGGAGGAGAGCGCGTCGCAGAGCCGCAGGTGGTGCCGACTCTTTGCCGCCGTGGCTCTCATCGCCGGCGTGTTTTTCGCCCTGGCGGCGATGCACCACGCGGCAGACCCCTGGAGCACGGTGGGTGGAAACCCGTCTCAAACTCTGCTGACCCCCCCCCCCCCCCCCTGAGTGCATTCCCCTCTCTGCCACTTCTACGCCGTTGCGTGCTTCCTTTTGGGTGGGATAGTGTTGTCATACATCCCTACCAGTATAACCACAGTGTCTTGTGAAACTCATCGTGCAGTTCTGTCATTATTGGATCAATCAGAGTTCATCGAGGAACACACAGCAGAGGAACCCTTGTGAAACAAAAAAAACAGTCACAGATCCCGGACTGCTCCAGCGATTTACATAGAATCGTTGTCTCTCAGTTAATACACACAGAGAAGCCTAAAGTGGAAGTTTTGTGTTGCCTCATAACTCCCCGTACGAGAACGGGTATGCACAAGGTAGCTGAAAGCTCCCTCCACGCCGCAGTTGGATGTATTCTCGGAGCAATGCATTCCCTCAATTCTGTGAGTAGTGCCCCCCGTGTCAACATCATAGAGCAGAGGGCGCTGACCCCCCCCCCCCCCCCCCTTTCCCCTTTTGGGTCGGCTAAACAAACAGCGCTACACCGCCGAATTCCGCACCACCCGGAGTGCCGCCGCCATCGGCCTGGGTCTGCTTGGCAACGCAGTGGCCTGCATTCTGGCAGGCGCTGGCCTGCTTGGGATGCAGCTGCCCTCCCCAGGCGGAGCTGCCCCCTTGCCCGCTGTATTGCCCAGGAGGATGGCCGTCGCCCTCGCCGCCTCGGCATGCTGCGGCGTCTTCTGGGCCTGGGCGCTGTGGGTGGAGTATGACACACTCCGGCGCACCGCGGCACTGCCACCCAGCTTCCGGTGGAGCCTGGCGTGGCTGCCGGCAACGCCGGCCGTGGTGTGCCTCATCTGCCGTAGCGCTGCCGGCATGGCGACGGACCTCCAGTGTTCGGTGTGTCTTGCGTCCTGCATGTCCCCCCTCCCCCCCCCGGCACCACCACCACCCAGTCGGCAGTGTTTTGCGCTGTTGACAATGGCGCACACCCATCCCTGATTGTGCATCCCTGAACGATGCTCTGTGCCCCTACTGCCAATCACCCTGCTCCTGCAGGTCACACATCTGCGCAGCAATATGTACAACTACAAGAAGCTTTGACGCTGCAGCCGCAGCATAGTAGTGATTCGACAGTTTGTTGGGGGGAGCGACGATGGCGCGCACCCTCTCGGGGGCGGCAGCGGCTAATCGCACAGGCTGCAGTCTGAGGGTGCAGCTCTTCGGTTTGGCACCTCAGCTCACGGACTGTCTTGCGACGACACCCGTGAGGGAGGCTGGGCGGGCGGTCAAGGCGGGCAAAGCAACAAGGAGAAGACCCCTCCAGCCCTTCATCGACAAAAACCCGACAACACTGTCACCAACAAAGGCGGGCGATTGATACACCGGTGCGCCTGGCTGTCATGATAGATATAGAGTTGTTCCAGGATAGGGAAATTCAGTCATCGGCATGCGTAGCGCACAGCTCAATGCTCACTTTTGCTCGGGGTCTTCACGTGTGAGGCGGCTCGAAAATCTAGTTTATGCGGTGAAGAGTTGGCTTGGAGATATTCACCGGTTTAATTTAGCTACGGGGCCATTTTTTGCCCGTGAGGCAAACTCCATCCGCTCTTTTCTATTCAAGCCCGTAGCATCATTGCTGATGGACCCTTCTTAACGCTGAATGATGATGGGTTGGCTAGAATCCCCATTGCCACTGGCGATCGTAAAGTTTCAATGACACGTTGATATGATGATTCCACCATCTAAATGCACAGCCCCTGCATATTCATCAACTGGTGATTTGCACATGGAAGGGGGGCTGCGAGTGCGGACGGCCTCCAAGCATCTCCAGCGAGCGCCCTTTGAATTTCACGAAATATCCACGGAATGGCACTGTCAATAATGGCGAGACTTTTGCCGATAATGACAGCCGTGGATTTATGTAGATACAAATGAGAGGAGGTCGGGCAGCATTCCCCGCGCACGGGTGACAGCGCGAATATAAGAACCCAACATTTCGCTCTCAGACATGGGGCGCTAGCAAATGTTTATAATCCAGCGAAGCGTCGATTTTTCGGCGGTGAGCTTTATTGCCGTGCGGGTGCCCGTATAGTGCAGCGGATCGGGCCTATAGGTGCATGACTAAAGCGCTTATCTACTGGAATGTGCTACTAAGTACTATAATCCACCCACCCGCCCACCCACCCGCCCACGGTCCTTAATTACACAGCCGTCCGATTACGATCTCACAGTTGGGAGGCTATGAGTACTGGTACTCGCTACTCGCTGCTGGTAATGGAAAGAAAAACTCTGGTACTTCAAAGCGCTGGCAATGCAATTCATGGAACTGTAGGCCAGTGATATAGTCGCTAGTCGCTAGAACCCGTTCTTTTAAAATTTTCTGAAAAATCGACGCATCGCTGATTCAACTGTGAAGTTACTTCATACTCATATATATCATGGCTCGGGAGTTAGAGCCCTTGTTAGTCTCCTGTACCTGCCGCCGATGGCGATATTGAGGGCTGTGCTGCGCGCAAACAGTGGCCCAAGCCATAAAAGCGCACACAGCTGCTCGCAATAGTTCCCACGCACAGGTGAGGAGAGCAACCGGCAGCCAAACGAACACAGCAACTGCCGGTCGGGCACCTGCTCAATAGCGGGAGCCTCGTGTCCTGGGAGGCAATGTTTACCAACGCAATGCCGTGATTATTGTGAGGCGCGCCACGCCGGCCAGAGTACCCTGTGTTATAAAGACCACCGGCCTCACGTCTAGCACGGCGTTTGTGGTGCTCTGTGCTTCCTTCTTGGGGCGCTCACACAGATCCACCACAATCTATATAACTACTTTGTGAAGACATGGCAGAGGGCACCGGCCGGTGGGGTGGAAATGCTGCCTGTGGTCAGGGGAGCGGTCGCGGTATATAGTAGTACACAACAGATAGATGGTATAAGCCGCAGCACGTGCATACTTTACGGCACTGGCGGTGCGCTTGCTAGAGGAAGCACTCTACGCTGCGGCAGCTCCGCCGGCGCGCTGGTAGACCGTTCTGCGGTTGACAACCAAGCGGGGGGGGGTTCAGTGGGCCGTCGGCGAGGTGCGCTGGTCACTGGTCAGACCAGCGGCTGATGGGAGAGGCGGGGAGGGCGCACTTGTACGACACCTCTCGCCCGCTGCTCATGCGCATCAGCGTGGAGACCGTCAGGCGGCGGCCACCCTCGGAGAGCGTGAAGGTATCGGAGCACCAGCCAGCATAGGGCTCGCTCCACTCCACCCTGCCAGCCACACACAACGAAGGCTCCGTTAGCCTGTGAATCCCCACCAGGTCAGATTAGAACATGAAGGCCATCGTGGTGGGTAATCAATCGAGGACCACAGGGGAGCGGGGGGCGCACTGTATGGAGGGCCCCTCTGCTGTCTGCACCACCACGCCCGTGTGGCTCCCACCGCGCTTATCCCGCCGTTTATGCACCACGCTCTCGCCGCTCTTCGGGTATCGCTCCACCACGTCCAGCACGCCGCCCGCCTTGATGGTGGTGCCAAAGGTGTCGGGCGTGTCCACTACCTGCATCTGGTTCAGCAGCCCGATGGCGCGCCGCAGCACCCAGCCCAGCTCCACCGCGTCGCACGCTGCATCCATGGGGTCGGACGCGTCGGGATTTTTTCGCCACAGGCCCGCATAAGAGGCTGACGTGGCGCCCGCATTCTCCTGCACAGCCTGCGCCTGCACGGGCAGGGGCGACCGGCATGCTCAGCCATGGCAAGATGGCCACGTGGGGATATTTTCAGATGGAATATATTATATCCATGAATATGAATGAATAGGAGGGATATTCAACGGTCGCCGACTGCTCACTGACCTAGGGTCATGTCAGTAGAAATCATGCCAAAACGCAAATAAAGTCGCCACCATCGCACCGGCGTATAATGACTTGCTATGACTTAACAGATACTTTATGGATGTAACATTCTTGCAAAATATCTTATTCGCTAATATTATATCTAGCGACTAGCTGTATCTACCAATATAAGTGCAGGTAGTAACTGCTGTATACAGCAGAACCATAAGAAGTACAAGAGGTACCCGTACACCGGGCGCTACGGGTACTTGTACCGCAATACCAGTATAGTAATCGGCAAGCCAGTACTGGCCAGTACTGGCATAAGGTGCCAGCAGTTCGTCACTTGCCTTACGCGCGCGCAAACGCTATACCGGTACCGGTACCGTACAATAAGAGATTGTTACGAATCTGATGGCGATCTGATTCGGATATGATGTATATGACGCTTTACCGTACCGGAACAAGGAGTGAAATATCTTCACTCGTACTGGTACTGGTACTGGTACTTGTAGATGCCAGCCAGTACTTGTAGATGATGGTCATATCAATATATGGATGACACTGAGCACCTCCACCTCGAGGGAGGGCGGCGGTACCGTAGTGGGTCCGCCTAGCTACGCACTGGCCCGCCGGATTGCTGCCCCGTCAATCACGACCAACGCGGATTTGCGCACGCAAGGGACGTTCCTGGTAGCCTACAGTTAGCACCGCCAGATGCAGACTGCTAGGCTGTAGCTTAATCGCGGGGGGCATGCCAGTAAAACCAAACCAAGCACATCACGCAAGTGAAAGCGCGTTCTCGGTGCCCTGACAAACGGTGCAGCGAGCCATCCACCGTCGACACGACGGCAGCTGTACGAGGATGCGAGAAAAGGCAGGCTTCGTGTGTTGGGGGAGGGGGAGGGAGGGTGGGTACCAGTGTGCGGGGCGCGCCGGCGGTGGAGATGAGGTCCAGCCGGCGGTGAAGCGGGCGCAGCCGCTTCTGAAGCACAGCCGCTCGCACGTGCGGGTTGCGCGGCAGGGGCGTCGAACGCGACGGCCGCGTGCCGGCAGTCATCACGGCGGCGCCCACAAGTGCCGAATCTGCCGTCATGTCTCGCGGCCCGCCGAGCGGCGGCATCGCTCCCCGGAACGAGCGACTGTGGGATGGGGCGGTCTCACTGTACCCAGCAATATGCCGACTTATTCGCTGTCCTAGGACAAGGACGAGGACGACGCGGGCGTCTGAGCCAGTGAGACTGACAAAAGTAGCGAATTCGCGCTGATCAGGTGCAAACGAATGCAGGGTGGATGGGTGGGGTCGTGGCGGTGAGTGTGTGTGCAGGGGAGAGGGGGGGGGGGTTAAATCTGAGGCGACACAGCCAGGTGAAAGGCTAGTTCGAGAAGATAGGGGTGAAAGGGGTACGAGTGGTTAATACTGGTAGAGGACTGCCAGGGTGCCAGGGGGCATGCTGTCATCCGAGACATCGTTTGCGCTGCACGAGTCCACGTACGTCGGTCGTGCTGCCACAGTAAACCTACGGATAATAAGGATTTGTGAGATTGTCGCTGTATCTAACATGAGCTAGCAGCAGAAGGCGATATCGGAAATCACCAAAATAAAAGGCAATCAGAAAGGTCCTCTACAGCTATATCTCGTACCTGTAGTCAGCAACGGCACGAAGGCCGATGGCGACTCGAATGCCGACCAAATTAATTATTATGTGCGGTCGGCTGCAGCAGGGACAGCGTCCGCCTGAGAATGCACGGAAAGTGTACACCTAATCCATACCGGGGAGGGAAGGACGTCGAACAAATAAAATATTTTGTTAAAATTCATATATCATCATCATCAAGGCGCCAGTCGTTCTTGCTGCACGTGCACCAATGCACGCATGATCCCCGTTACAGCAACGCAGCACCCGCGACCACGCAATCGATGTACGGGTAGTCCCTGTTATCTGGCATAATCAGTAGATAATAATGGCTACCAGTACCTGTGCGACCATCTCCTGTTATCTCGGCCTCTCGCATATGATGCGCGCTGTAGCAGTGACGGGCGGCGCCCTGGCTGGCCTGGCCCGTGGCGCGCCCTCAGCAGCGCACTTGACAGTTATGATCTAAACTAGTTTATGGGGTTTCCTCCCTTGACCTAACCGCTTTTCGGCTACAAGTGCTGCTCAGTGGTACGGGAACTAGGCATCTGTCGTTGCGCCCTTTTTGGGTGCAGCACGAGTAGACATAAAAGCAGCCATAACAGCTGAGCATGTCATCTTCCAGTTTTCGCTGCGTTCCACGCAGCGATGTTAAAACTGTCTCGTAACCTGTTGCGAGCAAGGTCACCCCAGGTTGTTCAAGACCACACCCGGCTCACCACCCGTGTGTGATATTCTCATCCGTACGCCCGTGCGTTACCATGCCAGATGGAGAAGAACCCGTTGTTGAGCCGACTCTCGAGTCGCTATACGCAGATGTGAAGGCCCAATCTACATTACTGCGAGAGCTTGCTACAGCGATGGCCCAATTGACGGCTCGTGAGCGCGTTGTTGATGGAGAAGGAGCACATGGTTCCGGTTCCGGGCAGCGCGTCGCGGGACAACCGACATGCAGCGGGGGAGCCGCAGAGCGCCCCGACTTGCTAGAGCTAGCCCAGAGCGGCCGTGTCGGAGCAAAATCCGTGAGTGACGAGGATGACTACCTCGCGGTGCCGAAACTACTGCAGAGAGCAGAGTCTGGTTACGAGGCCGTTCGACCGGTCAGCCGAGTGCCTGGACTCTTCCCCCTGAGCACCGACCCAACGAACGAGCGAGTACCTCAAGCAGGATGACCGGCGTCTGCCGGCCCAGGAGGAGTATTTATGGATGTTGTGTTTCGGCGCCCACATGGCCGCACTTTTCGTGGCTCTCGACGAGTTGCTGCCTTACGTCCCTGCTGCAAATCATGACTTCACCCCCTACCTCGCGAGAGCTCGGAACCACACCGAAGCCATCGACAAGGCGTTTCGCTTTCGTTTGGCCTTCCTACGGAGGCTTAATGAGGTCAAGCGTGTGCACGGTGACCAAGGTGTTCTGGACGTGTTGCGAGCTCAACGCTTTCAGCCTGCTTCTGAGCATCTGGGTTCCGCGATTTTTGGGGACCTCATGAGGGACTACGAGCGTCGCGTCTTCGAGGCGATTGTGGCCAGCAGCGCCAAAGCAACCGCTACTGCTCGGGTGGCGGCGGCAGTTGCAGGTCGCGGACGTGGACGAGGACGTGGCGGTGAACGCGGGCGTGGTCGCGAAGGTGAGCACGAGTGACGGTGTGGAGCGCCTTTCGTCGGAGCTGCTGGAGCTTTACGAGGCCACCTTTCGGTGACCGTCGCAAAGCGCACCCTTGCAACTCTGTCAACGGCGGGAGCGCCCTGTGTCAGAACTTGACCCCCCTACCTTACAGACTTCATTTAGACCTTCCTCGGTGCGGCGCTTCTTACAGCTATAGCCGAGTGCGGCTCAACCATCCGCACACCTGCACACGGCGCGGCTCAACCAACCGCCTCCCGTACCATTCCATCACTGCGTCCGTCGGTTGTTACACTGCGTGTTACAACTGGTTCGCAACGACCAAGTTTCGCGCGTGTACGTTACGCGCGCGACAGGCGCTACGAGCGCGAAGGGCGCGCGGGGCGGCCCTCCTACCTGAACCTTGCCCCGCAAACCCGTACTGGTGCTACTGCAAACCCGTCCAGCATCTACCGGCCAGCCGCCGGGAACGTAACCGCTGCTGCCGAGTACTTTGCAAACGGTAGTCGCACCTCTAAAACTATGTCGGTAAAACGACGCACTTCCGTAATTGACGAGCCCGAGGCTGTCGCTCCCTGGGTTGCTTCAGTGCGATCACGACTGCAGGATGCTTTCGGGTCAGACGAGCTAGGACAAACGGACACTCGACTTGCTCTCCAGCTCCCTCACCGCTCAGACACTCGGGAGCTACGCCGGCAAACTGTCTCAGTTCGCGGAGTTCTTCCATGACTCCGAGAACATCAGCCCGCTGGAGGCGACCACTGCTACTGTCGTTCGGTACGTAGCCTGGATTGGTGAGCGAGGGCTCATTGGAGCTAAGTCACTGCAACCCTACCTCTCTGCGATCAACACGTTTTTCGAGTTGCACAACCTCGACCCAATCGCCAAGGACAGCCTACACCTCACTTCGGCAAGGCGTGGGCTGATGCTGCGGCAGCGCCGCCTGGAAACCGCCCCTTTGCGAGTTCCTCTGCCTGCTGGTGTACCTTACCGCTTCGTCACAAAGGCCGAGCTGATTGTGTTTGCTCCCACCCCATAGTACCAACACGACTTCTCAGCCCTCGTGGCCTCGGTTGTCAACTTCATGTTCTTTGCCAGAGGACTTACTGGCCTCTCCTGCAGAGTGCGGGATGTGCATGTCGACGATTACAACATTACCGTGCATGTGTACCGCGAGAAAGCCCGCGCTGGCCGACGGGGACCCGATGACATGCGCGTACTTCTCCTTCAGGTGTCAGAGCACCCCCGAATTGCACGTCTCCTGCACCACTTCATCGACAACGTATAGTCTGTCCCCGTGGTTACTGTTGCCTTGGCTGAAACAAACTTCTGGGCGGTCACCCCGAGCGAACAGTCAAAACCTTGGACTGCCGCTACAATGTCGGACTGATTGACTACATCCGTCCGTCTTGTCGGTGCTGCCCCTCCCGCCGGCACTTCCTGGACCTCACACAGCCTTCGCAAGGGAGCAGCGTCTGCAGCCAACGCCATCGGAGTACCATGCATTGTCCCACATTCGCTACCATGGCGGCTGGGCTACTAACTCCGACGTCGTGCTGGACTGCATCGACCCCAACGTTCTTCCTTTACCTGGCGCATGGTTCTTCTTTGGCCACATCGCCCCACTCCACCACTTCCAAGTCCAACATGACTCCGCAGCGGTGGCCTTCCCGGTGCCTACTTCATGACCTGGCGCTACCCCTTCTCCGTCAATCCACCGCTCTCTCCGTTCGCTCATGACTGGCAAAACCTGACTCAACTTGAAGTGATCTAAACTAGTTTATGGGTTTTCCTCCCTTGACCTAACCGCTTTTCGGCTACAACCCTTCACATAAGTTTGGGTTTTGCATTTTTGTTCGACATGCGCATGTCATGTAGAAAATACGGCGTGGGCAATTGCATGCAAGTGACTAAGGGCGAGGTCGACTTGGGAAAAAATGGGGGCGCGCTCTAGGCCTAACCGTGCGACATGGCATGCGTCGTTCTGCGCCCCTCGAGAAATGGCAAATCAACGCGTGTAAAACTTGCACTGAAAATAACAAGTTGCGCCATCCCTTCGTACGCGTACATCCAACGCACAAATCCACGCCGTACTGACATGCTGTCATCTTTAGTGTAAGGTACACCTACAACATGTGTGGGGCACCAAGAATAGGTCACAAAGGGTATTGCACAAGCCCTAAATTACAGTTTCACCACTACATGGCGTGATTTTCGGCCAAAAATGGTGTTGTTGTTGCCTACTCACGCATGAAAGGCTTATTGTGCCCTCCTTGGCTTAGGCGAGAGCGCATCAATGGGGGTCACGTGCACGCATGGCAATTGCGCCGAATCACAAGTAGAATGCCACATAGCAGCGCGCTATTACATGCTTGAATATTAGCAAAAATACTATATTGAAAACATCACAATGTTGTTGACCATCGAGGACATGGCTAGAGAGGGAGCATGTGGCAAGTTTGCGCCGCCCGTGTGCATCTACATTCATAACACTGTCACACAAATGCGTATACAGTAAGGGAACACACATAGCGCAAAGCTACGCCCCCATGTTGAGGCCGAGTGTTGCGAAACGATGCCGTGATTGATGTATTATATGTTCATCGCTAGAAAGTGGTCAAAACGTGCAAATTAGGTGCTCAGAAACCGAAAATCACCTCCTGCGTTTGACGCAAGGATTTTTTGCGCATTTTTTTTGGAATTTTTGGAGCACTCCCTGAGCCGCTATAAACGTTTGAAATCAAGGGGGTGTCGCTTGCAGTGGGCAAAACTGCACTGGTCCTAGCATCGTCACACGCACGTGTGTCCAACCACTCTGCCTTACGTGACTATGCCCGCCCAAACCCACCCAACCCGCGAGCTACTATGTTTCCTCACACATCTACGGCCATTGCACCATACAATGCTCTAAGCATGTGGGCCATCATATATGTGCCAAGAACATGTATTGTTGTGCATCACTGCGTCATGCCCTTTGAACCCCGCGCCAGATCGCAATACCCTATTCTTAGGGGGTACTAGGTTATAATTCAGACCCTATCAAGCAAAAGGTTTTGTAACAACCTAAAACATTCCCGGGTTTTAGCCCTAAAGCCCTACGTTTAGGTACCCTAGTATTTTTCATTTCAGATTCAGCCAAAAAAGGACCCCAAACTTATGTGGAGGGGTGTACAAGTGCTGCTCAGTGGTATACGGGAATAACTAGGCATCTCTAGTTGCGCCCTTTTTGGGTGCAGCACGAGTAGATATAAAAAAAGCAGCCATAACAGCTGAGCCTGCCATCTTCCAGTTTTCGCTGCGTTCCACGCAGCGCCCCCCCTGACTCCGATTTCCCTCCACGCTTTCGCTATACGGGTACCATCCTGCATATTCGGCTCTTGACCAGTCGTGTAAAACAGTCTGCGCGACCTTCTTGGCAAAACCAGACTCAACTTGAACACAGCAAACTATATTAAAATTCGAGCATTATTTAAGACACCCCGATTTTCCGTTCTGCGCGGCCCCGCACGTGTACATCGCCGCGCCGCGCCGCGTCCGGTTTCAGTTCGCATCTCACAACACCACCTACCCCACTGTCACCAGCTCTGCCAGGCGCGGAACCCAGCAGGTGAGGCCCAAACCCGGTATACACGCTCCTCACATATGTTTGACTGCACACTGGGGTTGGCCGGCCGTATGTTTGGGTGTTGACTCGCTCATCGGCCGTCGCGCGCGCGGTACCCGCCTCGGCGGGGGGGCGTAAATCGTTTTTATCCCACTCACTCACAACGAACCCCGTTGGGGGATGCGAAGGAGATCTCCACACCTCCCCGGAAGGTCTCACGAGTTTGTTGTATCGGCAACATATACATGTTAGTGAGGTCGTCATGTTCTTGCTTTTTGAGTTACCGTCCTGTAACGCCCGCGATGTGTGTTCTTGTAGGGCACCCTGAAGAGTGGGTGAGTCATGGCGTGCCCGATGTGCGCGTTTTTGGGCGCGCGGGCCGATAATGCGCAAGCCACTGGCGAGTGCAATGAGTGCGGTCACAGCCTCCACGCACAACTGGCGGTCACAGGGAACCTCGGCCGCGGTCCCTTCGTCACCCAGGTCGAGAGGCGGCTTCGGAAGTGCCGAGTTGGGACGAACTGGTTGACAAGCTTGGCTGGCCTGACCATCGAGCAGCTTCGGACCTGGGACGGCTTCTCGGACTGGCACAAGGTGGACGAGCAACACAGCAACAGCAAGAGCGTTCGGGACTTCATCACCACGGACCTCCTCTGATCATCACGAAGATAGCTTACTTTCATTGTATCCCCAAGAGCGCTAGACACAAGTATAGGGGGATCGGGAACGTGGTGGCAGACACCCAGAGCATAGCCATCCTGCTCAACCCTCTTTTCATTTCTCACAGGTAAGGAGGCTGTGCCCATCACCCTGCTGGTGTGCAATGTATTTTTGGCCGACTGTTGCGATTGACGGATGCCGCCTATGTGATGCCCTCCCAGGACTGATTACTTCCCAGACAGGGAAAAGTATGAAAGCCACAGAGGAGAGGACAGCCGGCACTGCAAGGTAGAGAAGGCGGTGCTCCGGTTCAATGTGGGATCGCTTAATTATGTAAGGTCAATGCACCCTATGCAGGAGATTCAGGTGCCAGATGAATGGCTAGACATAGATAACTCATGCTCTGTAATATTTGCCTGTAATACACGCGCACAGCATGTCATGTGTTGTCATCATGGAGCGAGAGGCACAGGGCGGGTGCGGGCAGGTAGAGGGGGTACCTTGCAGCCAGGGCATCGATATGGTTCAGTGATGCCCCACTTCGCCCCATAAGCATGCACACACATGTTTATGCGCAGATTAGATCTGCGCCTGGGTTTTGTCTCGGTTGTGAACTGGCACCATAGAAATGATAGCTGGTGCTTCATGATCTCACACCAAACACTCGGGTAGTTGCTCGCACACCCGGCCAGCCCAAAGAACTCGGTTAGAAAGGCCAGGTCGCCGCCCAGGCAGAAGCAGATGGATATCAGACCAAACTTAGTCTGCAGGCCGTCCCTTTGCATCCGCTCAAGGGTCTGTTTGACTGTCTCCTTCACCTTGGGCTCATTGGGATCCCCAGGGGCGTATGCAGGCACTGCATTCAGCATCTTGTCGATCAGGTGATAGCTGTCCTTGCCAGCGTACAACATCGTCAACATGTTGTTGTCAGGGCTGTTGATGGCGTCCCCTGCCCTGGGCCTGACCCCACGATGCCGGTACTTCATGCACAACGGCTTCAGCACCATGGCAGAGTAGTTGCGCAGGATCTTGTTGGAGGGGCGCTTCCTCCAGTTGGCTGAACCCAACCCCTTAACCACTGACATTTTGTTGGTCTTTCGGCAGGGGGGCACTCCTCCAGGATGTCCTCCACTCTTTCCCTCAGCACTATCTCTGGGCTGGCCACAGCTCCCTGACCCTCACAGATTGAGGCCATGCCATAGCTGCCTGCTGCCTCAGTCAACTTGTCTTTCATGGCGTCTCTGGCAGCTAGCTTTGATGCATACACATTGAAACCAAGATGCAGCGGCAACCATCGCTCGAGCACAGGACAATACCATTTACATAAGTTGTTTATGATAGCCTGATAGCCATCCATGTCCAACTTGCCATGGACAAATAGGGCACAACATGTATCTATGGTCCAGTGCTGCTTCAACCGAGTGATGACTGTGAGGGCAGCCTTCCGCCTGATGTCGTGCTCCTCCACGATGTACTCCAGGACCTCCAGGTGCGCAGCCACATAGGCCACCACAGCCAGAAGAGCCACTTTCCCACCGCTGCCGCCCTCGAAGCGCTCGTCCATGAACTCCTCCATATCACTTTTGTAAAGTGGTGCGAGTCTGGTGCGGGCTGACATGTCCTCGTCGTCTCGTGGCCCACTGCGCTTGCGCTTTCGAATTTGAATTTCTGCCTCGTCGCCATCTGATTCGCTGCTGCCCACTGCTGTCGTCGTCAGCGCCTCTAGCTGGCGCTCCAGCGCGTGCTCTGTGTCCAAAGCCTGCCGCCGCTGCTTCCTCATAGCATCTTTCAGGGAGGTGGTCTCCTCGACTAGCCGCGCCACCTCCAGCCTGGTGCTGTCCAAGTCTTTAGTCTTCTTAGTGAGTAGACCTTTGGCGGCATCGAGGTGATCAGCGATGGTCTCGTAGGTAGATTTGTTGGCAGTCCGAACAGCAGGCAGCCTCCGAGTGCTGGCCCTCTGAGGACAAGGCCGCCTCGAAGTGTTCTTGGTGAACGGCATGGCTTGGCTGCGTGAAAGTGCCGGCTGGGGCTAGTGCTGTGAGCTGAGTGAGTGTGACGGTACTTGTGCCGACCCGGAAAAAAAAAGCGGCGGGAGGCCTTCGCGCCATCGCGCCATCCGACGAACCGGCACCACGGCACACGGCCCAGGGCCTCGGCACAACCTGCAGGACCCTTAAGGGCAGCCTGCTAACCTAGTTCGAGACGTTTTGGGGCCCAGGGCTGCCCCGGGGAGGGCTGGGCAGCAGGCCTTCCTGGGCGCGCGAAAGCGCGCTTAAACATGCTAAAAGTTTTAATTTAGTTTGCTGTGAAACCTTCAATCCTCAGTGGCTAATATTAATTGGTTTGCGCGAGCATTCGCCCGCCTACGATAGATCGATCCCCTCGCTTTTACCGGTGGATTTGGAACTGGCTTGTTTGTTATCCACACCGTTACTGGACGCTCTCCCGCCTGTAACCAAAAAGATTGACACCGGTACTGGCGGTACAGTACTGCCTTGGTACTGCTCTTCGCGCGGTACGTGGATATTACTTGTTATACGTGCTGGCCATTTTGTAATTCGCCCCAGTACGGGTGGTGGCCAGCAGCAGACTTTATGAGCCAATATCGCTACCCTGTGCGACCTGGAGGGCAACGTGTTCGCGACCTCGCCCTTTGCGACAGGCTCGAATCATCACCTTGTATCAGCGGGCAGGGGGTGTGCTGGCTAGTCTCTCGCTGGCGAACGTCCGCTCGCGGTAGGTTGGCAAATAGGGCACCCGTGGAGTGGCGCGCCGACGCAAATACTGCGCAGCAGGATCGCCCCGGATCGCGCTACAGTATGCGCTCCGCAACGACCCACTGCCGTGGCGCGTCAACACTCGCGCACAGGAGCATATTTTCCAGGCCATCGGATCGCCAGCACGTCGCCTCGCGGAGAAGCAGCCATGCTCCCGGGCGCCCAGCACCGCGAACCGCGGGCCCGCTCTGGGCTTCGCGGTCGGCCGCCGGCGAGCTCGACGAGTTGTGGAAGCTGATCCCGTCGCCCGGCCGGCGGCTGGCCGCCAACGACCTCATGTTCTCCACCGACGGAGAGGGCCGCTCCGACCCGAGCAAGCTCCGCGAGTACATCACGGAGCATTCAGGTGAGGCGTTCGAAGCGCTCCGCGCTGTGGCCATTGCAGCGCCCGTCGCTATGTCTTCAGTCGCAGCACTGTGCACGCAGAGGGATCCCCCCGGTGCGCCGCGGGCTAAATACCTACAAATGGACCCGCAAACTCCCAGGTACAAGTAATATATGCTAAAGCAGCACTCCCAGGTGGTCTCATGGTCAGCAATTTCAGAAGTCGGTATTACGCCTCGACCCTGCTTGGCATCGTATTCATTCCGATGCTCTTTGAGGAAGTGTTTTTTGCGTGCTGCTTTGTGCCAGATGGGCCGCCGCGCTTCGCAAGCCCAATCCTCTCCGACCCGCGGCAAGAACAGGTGGGCACGATAATCGCCTGAAACAGCAAATTGCATCGGATATGAGGGGTCAGCGAGGGTCATGGTGAGGATCCGGAGCAGGTGGCCAGTGCGCGAGTGCCAGAATGGGCAGAGAGGGCAGGGCATGGCATCGCATCCGCCGCGGCGAGGCTGAAGGGGGGGGGGCTACCCTGCCGGGCGCGCAGGAGCGCGCACACTTGCCCCTCATGCTCTACCTCCCAGGCCTGGATGGCAGTGGTATCTGCGCAGGTCAGGCCATGCCGCCCACACATCCCTCCACCGCTCCGCCACAGGTTTGATAAATGCCCATCGCTCTCTCGAGCCGTCGGCAACCGCCGAGCTGCGGGAGTGCCGGGCACCATTTTGACACCCCCCTCTCCCTCGCCTGTCCGCATCATCTGACACGGCTGCTCCTCACGCTGCGCGAAGCTCGCCAGTACCCGCTCCTGCAGAAGTGCTTTGACCTACGGAAGCTGGTGATTCCGCTCACCGACCGGACACCCTTCCCGCAGCTCGTGGCGTACGTGGAGGTACGCGCATCAGCAGGCGTCAGGACCATGTGTTACGGCCGCCGGGAGGCATGGCTCACGCCCGCCCGCCTGCCCGCCTGCCTGCCTGCCTGGGCCCATGTGCAGGACTACCTGCAGCGGGAGACGGAGGACAGCACCAGGCCGGTGTACATCCTGGGCGAGTCCTTTGGCGGCATCCTCTCACTGGCGGTGGCGGCGGAGCTGGGGTGAGCGCGCCCTGTCTTCTCGGGTGATCGTTTTTGGTTGATTGTCAGGCTCGGGGAGGGCTGACGTGGACGGGTGCTCTGACAGGGAGAGGGTCGACCGCGTGGTGCTGGTGAACCCCGCGACGAGCTTCCCGCGCTCCATCTGGCCCTCCTTCGGCCCGGTGCTCAGCCAGCTCCCCTCTGGGCTGTACAAGTGCGAGCCCCCATCATCGCCCTCACCATGATTCAGTCACCATAGGTTCTCCCGGCCCCTGCTCGCTGTCCATATCTCACCACCTCATCGCACATTTGTTCCATGCTTGTGGCAAACAGTGCGGCGCCCTTTGCGCTGGTCCCGCTGCTGGGGGATCCGTTCAAGATGGCGTCCTTCTACACGCCGCTCTCGGCGGCGCCCCCTGAACAGGCCGAGTTCCTCGCGCAGGTGCGGCGATATGAGGGTTTAATGGTTTCAAAACCCTAAAACCCCAAATCAGGCCATCATAGGCAGCTGCTGCGGGTGGCTGTCATCGGAGCCTGGCCTGTATCCCCCGTAATTGTCCCCGTGAATGGTGCAATGCTTGATGCCATGATGTGGCTATGAATGAGGAGGTAGATGTGGATGTGGATGTGGGTGTTGATGTGGATGCGGCTGAGGATGTTGATGCGGATGTGGATGCGAACAAGGATTAGGATGAGGGTGTGGATGTGGATGTGGATGTGGATGTGGATGTGGATGTGGATGAGGATGTGGATGCGGATGCGGACGAGGATGTGGATGGTGATGTGGTTGTGGGTGCGAATGTGGATGTGTTGTGGATGGGTTGTGGATGCAGATGTGGATGTGAATGCGAATGAGGATGTGGATGCGTGACATTAATGTTGTTTGCACGTATGGAACCCCGCTGAGGATGTGCACATTCGGTGTCATTAGAATGCAGTTTCTGAGTACTTCCGCCCAGCATTGCGGATACGGTGGCCCGACTGATGTGGCGGGGTGTATTTCTGCGGCGCAGGGGCTGGTGAACATGCTCCCGCTGCTGGGCATGCTGTCGGACCTGCTGCCTGCCGACACGCTCGAGTGGAAGATCGACATCCTGGGCCAGGGCGCCGCCTACACCGAGGCCAAGCTGTCACAGGTAGGCAAGGGTGGCTGCCCACACCATCTACCGACGCGGGGGGAAGGACAGCCGCACACACAGTAATTTAATTTCTCTGCATGCGTTCATATAGAACATTGTCCATGTATATCGTATTATATACAAATACACACATTGCTTCCTGTGGCCCCATACAGATGCCAAATTTGCTGCTCTTCAATGATTGCTGTGGCTGCACCCCCCCCCCCCCCCCCCCCCCCCCCCCCCCCGCCCACCAGGTCACCCAACCGGTGCTGGTGATCGCGGGCAGTGCGGACCTGCTAGTGCCCAGCGAGGAGGAGTCGAGGCGCCTCGAGAAGCTGCTCGCAGCGTGCAGCCGGCGGGTGCTGCCTGGCCACTCCCACCTGCTCATGCAGGAGCAGGGCGTGGACATCGCCCAGATCATCAAGGTGGGGCTGCCTGAGATTGCGATTTAGTAACGCCTTTGCTTGCACGCGGGTGTGTCAGCGTTTTTGGGGACTCAAAGGGATGGCAATGCTTCCGCTGCCTGCTGGAGTCGTGATGAGGTGATATGTCGTGTATTCCTGTTGAAACGGGGGATAGCACGTATCCTATTTTCGGCGCCATGTGCCCCTTCTCGCAGGAGGAGGGCTACTACAGCACTACACATGGCGAGCTCTCGCCGATCCTCCGCTCTACCGGCGGTGCGCAGAATGGGGAGCAGTCTTCGGCGACGGTACGTGTGCAGCCGCGGCACTGCTTATCCACGCATCACCACGCCACTCGCCGCACGTGGGATGACCACACACTGACCCACTCTCCTGCCCCTCCCTTCCCTCCTTGGTCTCCGGGCATCCCTACGACAGGGGCCGGTTTGCCCCTTGACCAACAGGCGGATGTGAGGAAGAAGCCTCCTCTGTTGGGATGCACATGCAGCGCATAGGCGCCTGAGCTGGACGCCTTGTGGTATATGTTAGGGATCTCTCCCATTGTATATATTTCCAATATTGAACACTGATCCATGGCATGTGGGCATCAGCGCCGCTTGTCCAATGCAAGGTGGCCGTTGTTAATCCGCCGCTGAGTATCATCAATGCTGCAGCTCGTAGCCATTGCTCAGAGCCATAGCCATCGTTTACCTTCGACGGCGTCACTCACTGCCGTGTTCGTGAGAATCAACATCGTCCTCGGACAGGAATCAATAGTCGCTATTACGGGCGGTTGTCGCTATGGCTTGTAGTGCATGTGGTACACCACATCATGCTACTGCCGGAAAGCTCGCAACGATGTTTATCAGCGAAGCGTCGATTTTTCGGCGGTGAGCTTTATTGCCGTACGGGTACCCGTATAGTGCAGCGGGTCGGGCCTATAGGTGCATGACTAAAGCGCTTATCTACTGACTTTTACTACTAAGTACTATAATCCACCCACCCGCCCACCCACCCGCCCACCCACGGTCCTTAATTACACAGCCGTTCGATTACCATCTCACGGATGGGACGCTATGAGTACTGGTACTCGCTACTCGCTGCTGGTAATCGTTGTTAAGTACTTAACTGAGTTTAGTCAGACGACGGACCGAGTTGTGCGGTCGAACGACTACCACCTGGAAAATATAGCACAGTAGCCAGTCATCGGCTCTGTCTAGAATCTTCCAGGATGGGACAGTGAGCAGCGGACTCGCGACCGCACCAGCTCCCGACATGTTTCCCTGCCTGCCTGCAGCTACTACTTAGCCAACTGTCTAGACCATAGCGCTCATCCCTTTTGCTGTTGCGCTTCACGCACCAGCAATCGCGCGGCACCTGTGCCGCGAGGGGAAGCGATCCTTGTCGATATTATCCGCCTGCGCTAGCACGACGCCCTGCGCACGGCATTGTCAGGGCTCAGTATGCCTGACAACTCCGGTGACGCCCCTAGTGGCCTAGCCGAAGACCGCATCGCCGCGCTGGAGGCCGGTTTCGCGGGGCTTACGGAGCTTCTGGAAGCCCTACGAAGTGACCTTCAGCGGCCTAGTGGTTCTACTCCTACCGAGCCCCGCGCGCCCGCTAGTAGCGCTGCCGCGGCGAGCTCCCAGCACGACGCACCGGCTCGCGCAGAGCAGGTTTCCGTGCCCCAGCCCCAGCGCGGTGGCCCTAGTGCCGCTGCCCCTTCCTTAGTCTGGGAGGAGTGGGCTCATTTAATTGGCCCCGGCTTTTCCGTCCAGCCCAGTCCCGGCCTCTCTCCGATTCCCCAACTGTACGACATCTCATCTGACGAGACGCACCGCCAGCTCATCGCGCGTCGGCACTGGGCCACTTTGGATCAGTACCGCTCTCTGTACTGCTTTGGCTTCTACGATGCGGTGGCCCACGCGGCTCTCTGCGAGGCGCTCGCGTCGATTAAGAGAGCGGCAAGCGCGGCGCAGCCCCCTGGTGAGGAGGACCTTCGCCTCCTTGAAGCGGGCGTGGCGGCCTACGACGCCTCAAATAAACACCGGCGCGACTTCCTGGCGTTTATCCGCCAGGAAAAAAAACTCGGGTACTTCAGAGCGCTGGCACTGCGAACGCTCGCTGCTGGTACTGGTGTGAATTACAAAAAGGACAGTTCCCCAGAATTAGAAAATCAACACAGCAAGCCGCCTAAAAGCGGCCCTAAAAGCTGCTGGTACTGGTACTCGCTGCTGGTACTGGTACTGGTACTCGCTACTCACTGCTGGTAATGGAAAAAAAACTCTGGTACTTCAAAGCGCTGGCAATGCAAACGCTCGCTGTTCGTAGCGACTACTTCAAAGCTGGCAATGCAATTCATGGAATTGTAGGTCAGTGACATAGAACCCGTTCTTTTGAAATTTTCTGAAAAATCGACGCATCGCTGATTCAATAACTTTCAAGTTTCTTCATACATTGTTAGTTTCTTGCTATGCTGCGGGGCCCGGCCGCAATGCCAACAAGTGAGTAAGAGTGCGGATGCACAGCCGTGTTATTTGTTGTGTGCCTTATTGCAGTAGCGCGGGCTTTGTGGTACCGCGGGCATAGCATAGTGGGATAGTGGGTGCATATCAGTGAAGGCACATGCAAATGATCGCTTCACATCGACGAAGGCTCCCATTGCGCGACACCTTCATGTGTGATGACGCCCTGACATGCGAGTAGAGTGTGGAGTGGGAGTAACGCCAACAATTTGTAGGTATGCCGTCGGCCATGTGAAAAGGGCTGGCGGGAAATAGCTCGGCGGCAGCAAGCGGCTATGTGCGTTGCGCGCTGAAATTGCTGCGAAATCAATGATACATTACATGGAATGATGATGGAACCGCCATCGCACCGCACCGCACCGCACGGCCGCTGATGCCTTGCCGGGACGCCTCTCAATAGAGTTAGTATCCCAAATCAGCACTGCAAGCAAAGCCGCATGGGCATCAAGCCCCGAAACCGCCAGGTGCCCTCTGCTGGGTTGCCGGGGCACACTCAACACCTGATTGCTCAACTTTCTCATCCCACCCCCTCTGCATGCCAGTGGCTTACCATAGGCAGAGGGAGGCATGCCACAAGTCACCATGACCTACATAGTGGGTCCTAGTACGTGAAATATTAGATCATTCTAAACGAACGGGGGGAGGGGCCTGAACCAGGTCATTCATTCGGAATGAGCTTGTGGGGCATCCGGGTACGAGTGGGCTTATGTTTATTTGCAGAGTCGCGATATGGTCTGAAACTGACCTTATTGTCTTCATAGATTGCGTCAAAAGCTACTCTGTACTTTATGCTGAGTTTCCGGGGCACCCTAGCGGGTACGAGTAGCAGTATTTACCGCAGTACCAGTTACCTTCGTTACCACAGGAAGATGTGCGGCGCGCACGCACCGCGTACGGGCACGCCCACAAGATCTTTGAGTTACAGTACTTACGGTCGGTAATGCTGGTACTGTTTGGATTACAAAAGCGTAAGCAACAAGAGACTACCGCGCAGTACAACGTTACAAGCAACTTCAATAAAGCTGCATGAAGCCCACGCGAGAATGAGCACGGCCTCCGTCTTCATGTCTTGAGTCTTGTGGAGTTGGCGGCGGTGCGACCCACATACACCGCTGCGCGCAGGCGCGCATGCGGAGCCATCACCGTGAAGTGCGGACCAACGGGCGAAGATAGGTGCTGATGTGAAGCTGCCTCGGACGGTGCCGCGGGTGACTCGGGGATGCGCGCCGGCGGTGGTGTGGCTGCGGGCTTACGGTCGGTAATGCTACGACCACCGTTGCACCGGATCCGCCATATTATCAGCTGGTGCTACGGCCCGTACGGGTACGAGCACTGACGGAGGATTGCGCGCCACCACATCATATCTTTACGGCCACTCCCCATGGAGTTGGTACTGGTGAGGCCGCCTCTGCTGCTGCCCAGCAATCGCTTCCTATCGGTGGTACGAGTACTGCCAATACCGTTACTACATGCGCTTTTGCAGCTCTCAAGATACCGTCGCCCCGCGAATTAGTGGCACATCCTCCGTCACTGGCAACTCCTTCCCTATTAGAACCACAGCCATGCGGTACTACATACTGCTCCGCCCTCGGGTAGTTACGCGTACGGGTGCTGCCTCCGATGACCAACCGCCCACGACCATGGTTGTCCAACGCCACATCAGCCGTGCGATTCGCTTCGCTTGCGTGACTTCGTGGCCCTCTCTACTGGCTTCCAGCGTACGGGTGCCACGGCCTCGCGACTTGATATTCCATGCGCTTGTACAGCGCATGCGGGCCGGGCTCGCTATCGCTTTTATTCCAGTCGGATCGCGAGTCGGCCCGCAAGATTCCCCATGCTGCTTATTTGGACGCCGTTGCGCGCAGGGGTTCCGTGCTTGTCACATGCCCATATTTACCGCTTATGGCTTTGCTCTACGGATGGCTCGATCCGGAACGCCACGGATTTTGTCGTGGATCATCTGCCCATCTTCCCCCTTCTCGAACTACAAGCACCGCATGCATACCGCTTTGAAAAATCGGTGGGCTTCCGTGGCGATTGAAGCGGGCGCGGTGCTCGACCGGGACCGCCCGGGAGTCGGCGACATGACCCTTGATACGATTGGGCTGCGCCTAGCGGACCGCTCGCGGCCGTCAGATTTGACGTTGGCGGGGTGTGAGGGCCCGGTGTGCGATTACATGATCGATTTCGCGTGCGTGTCCTCCACGACCCGCACTTGGGGCAACGACCCCCGCCGGTGCACCCCGGGGATCGCGGCGACCGAGGCGGAGCACAAGCAACAAGCTCGCGGCGGACCGGGCGTCTTCCGCCCCAGTGCAGGGTCTTCACCGGTACTACCCTTTTGTGGTTGAGGACCGCGGCCGCCTCGGGAAATCCGCTTTGACGGTGGTTTACATCATCTTAATCGCGGTGTTACTTGTGCGCAACTTCCATGGCGGTCCTTCCGCCCCGACTTCATGCTCTCTCCGTGGTCGGTCCGTCCATGCTCTTCGGAACGTCGTTGCCAGCCAACCCGCTGAGTTCCGCCATCACCTGTCGCGCACGCGGCGGGGGTTGTTGCAGCGAGTCTATGCGTGCGTGACTGGTACCTTGGGCGGCATTCTCTCTGCCGGAGCGCAGACGGCCAAGTTTGATGCGTCCGCCCGTGCTCATTCCGCACCCTCTTCTAGTGCTGCTTCCACCGCGCAATTGTTGTATTAGTGGACGTTTCCTATTTCCTTTTCGGGTGCGTGGTTTCCTGACCGCCTTTCGCAGCTATCTCATGTAACTTTTATAGCACCAATACCACGACTACCTGGTGAGTACCTGCTATATCAGCAGTAGCGCGCCATCGGGTCAGTATACACGTAGCAGTACAACTCCATAGTTGTATAGCGCGATGCCGGTCAAAAAGGCATCATTAGTGCAGAAAGCTTTCCCAAAAAATAAACCAAGTGTCTCCGTTGATTTATCAGCCGCGGGACCGTGCACTGATCCGCATGTCATCATCATACATACGGGTGCGGTACGACGTGGCAGCGCTTGTGATGGTCTCGCATAGGGGCGAGGCGAGACCAATCACGGCCATGGCGCCCTCCACCGGCTCAGACCACGACCAAGTCAGGCAGTCGTGCACCGTCGATGGCTCCGACTCCCACAGCTGCGCCAGCAGGCGCAAGGTAGCGTGAAGCAGGCGGCCAGCTGCAACGGCGTCGTCAGACCGGGAGGCCTGCTCCGTATACTGCATAGTACATGTATCAGACTGGCTTACACGTACTTACGACTATAGTGCTTAACAACGTTATGATGCCCTCGGAAACCATTCTCACCATACATAACGCTTCACATCTATAAACTTTGGTAAAGAATACTACAAGGACATACATAGTACATCATGTTTAATATCCGCCCCCCGGGCAGTTCAATTGCAAATTTATGACCCGCCCATCTCGCGCTGCCGTTGATAGCATGCCGTGACCGTACCTTCCTGTAGTATAGGGATAAGAGTACGATCGATGAGTATGTTTCACAAGGAACGTCTGGTCTGCCGAAGAATGCCAGGTGTAGTGACCGGTTAATATGGTGATAATCAGGAATTTGTAGGCAAACAAGCCCAGGCACATACTGGGGGAGTTGGGCGGGTTGTGGTGTGCTCGATGGAGTGTGGCAAGCCCGTGGGCGTGCCTTGTGTCGGCCCTTCGGCGGCTTGTAGTTGCGGGCGGCCATAAACCAAAATTAACGCTCATAAATAACAGGTACGGGTAGCGACTACCGCACATGTCGGACAACCCGTCACTGTCGACCTCTATAACGGCGCGCATATGAACCTCCCGGGACCGGGAGATGCTCACTTGCATGTACAGCACGACGCTATCGAAGCCGCCTTCCGCAATCACTGTGTTCACGACATATGGGTATCGCTGCACAACACCGCCGGGAGGTGGATGACTTGTTCCAGCAGGCAGTGCCTCTCGGCAACACCGTACCAAGGATGACCTCAAGGATATGGTACCGGACGCATAGTTCTCTCTTCCGCGGTCAACGTCGTGACCGGGAACTACGATCCCCCGGAGCTTGAACGAAGTACTACACGCTGTTGGAGTTTAAGACTATGCGGCACGGGGTCAAGTACACTGCGGTGCCCCGGGCCTAGGCAGCTGTAGTGGATCGTTTTGAGTGCTGCTTGTTGGGCGACATGCAACGGGGGTTGGCCGTGCGGAATATGCGGCATGGCACAACACGTAGCCAGGACAGAAGGGCCCTCTTCGAGATATCCCCGACATGCCACAGTACACGGGCATGATATTCGACATATTGGGTGAGCGCGAGGTGAGCAAGGGGCGGGGCGGTGCGCCGCACTGTGCGCGGTGTCGCACGCCGGGCCGCGGATCTGGGTGCCCTCTCATCGCGGGGCACTCGGTGCACCCCCCGGGCTCACCACCAGCATGCCTTACTCGCAAGAGACTTCCTCGGGGTCCGGAGCTTATTGGTGGCGGCTCGAGAGCGTGCTCGTTGTCTCATTAGACGGCGTAGATTCGTCCGCTATCCCGTTGCCAAAGTTGCACAGCAAGTCCGTGGATCACCCTCGCATATACACGCACGCGTGGCCCGGATTCTGAACCGTGCGCGCATCTCTTATCCATCCCGCCTCGTGCGGGTTGCGTGCTGCTGTTGGACGGCTTGCTGTTTTGATCGTTAGTCCTGCATATTTTAGCGGTGGTCGCTGGATCATCTCTCACTGCCCTTGTAATTTTCACCTGTAGGTCGCTCTTCATCGCGGATACAACCAGTACCTGTACCTGTAGCTGTACTGTAGTAGCATCCACGCCCGCACCCCCGCGCCCCCCCCCCCCCCCCCACCTCCCCCCCCCCCCCCGGCCCCCGTGAACTTCAGTACCTGTACCACATGCGCGTAATTCGCGTAATCACATGTCTCTACGTAACCCCCAGGTACCGTACAAGGTCCTCATCTACTTTTTCAAAAGCAGGTAGGTCGCCACAGAGTACAGTAGTCAGCATTTGCGGCCGCAAGGGACTCGCTGACCTGGCAGATGATGTGGTAATCTGGCACCGAGTTTTGGTGCTCACGGCGGACCATTCATTGTGCTTGCTCGTCATTCAGTTTTTTTAATCCTTCTCGTATAGCTAGCTACGAAGGATTAACTATGGTAGCCGCCAGCGACTATATATTATTTATACGTAGCGGTACCTTTACAATGAAATCCGCCATTCATTTTGATGATTTGAGTTCTCAAGCATCGAGTTCACGGGTAATTTGCGTCGACAGCCACCTGCTGACCGCGAGCCATCAACACGTACAATAATAATGATCTAAACTAGTTTATGGGGTTTCCATCCTTGACCTAACCGCTTTTCAGCTACAAGTGCTGCGCAGTGGTACGGGAACTAGTAACTGTTGTTGCGCCCTTGTTGGGTGCAGCACGAGTAGACATAAAAGCAGCCAGAACAGCTGAGCCTGCCATCTTCCAGTTTTCGCTGCGTTCCACGCAGCGATGTAAAAACTGTCTCGTAACCCGTTGCGAGCAAGGTCACCCCAGGTTGTTCAAGACCACACCCGGCTCGCCATCCGAGTGTGATATTCTCGTCCGTACGTCCGTGCGTTACTATGTCAGATGGAGAAGAACCCGTCGCCGAGCCGACGTTGCAGTCGCTGAACGCAGATATGAGGGCCCAGTCTTCATTACTGCGAGAGCTGGCTACAGCTGTGGCACAATTGACGGCTCGTGATCGCGTTGTTGATGGAGAAGGGGCACATGGCTCCGGCTCAGGGCAGCGCTTCGCGGGACAGCCGACAGGCAGCGGGGGAGCCGCAGAGCGCCCCGACTTGCTAGAGCTAGCCCAGAGCGGCCGTGTCGGAGCAAAATCCGTGAGTGCCGAGGATGATTACCTCGCGGTGCCAGAGCTACTGCAGAGAGCAGAGTCTGGTTACGAGGCCGTTCGACCGGTCAGCCGAGTGCCTGGACTTTTCCCTTTGAGCACCGACCTAACGAACGAGTACCTCAAGCAGGATGACCGGCGTCTGCCGGCCCAGGAGGAGTACTTGTGGATGTCGTGTTTCGGGGCCCACATGGCCGCCCTTTTCGTGGCGCTCGACGAGCTGCTACCTTACGTCCCCGCCACTAACCAGGACTTCACCCCCTACCTCGCGAGAGCCCGGAACCACGCCGAGGCCATCGACAAGGCGTTTCGGTTTCGTCTGGCCTTCCTACGGAAGCTCAATGAGATCAAGCGTGTGCACGGTGACCAAGGTGTTCTGGATGTGCTGCGGACCCAGCATTTTCAGCCTGCTTCGGAGCATCTGGGTTCCGCGATCTTTGGGGACCTCATGCGGGACTACGAGCGTCGTGTCTTCGAGGCGACCGTCGCCAGCAGCGCCAAGGCGACCGCTACTTCTCGAGTGGCGGCTGCAGCTGCAGGTCGCGGGCGTGGGCGAGGACGTGGCGGCGGACGTGGACGTGGCCGCGAAGGTGAGCACGAGTGACGGTGTGGGGCGCCGTTCGTCGGAGCTGCAGGAGCCTTGCGAGGCCACCTTTCGGTGACCGCCGCAAGACGCACCCTTGCAGCTCAACGGCGGGATGAGCGCCCTGTGTCAGGACCTGACCCCCCCACCTTACAGACTTCATTTAGACCTTCCTCGGTGCGGCGCTTCTTACAGCTACAGCCGAGTGCGGCTCAACCATCCGCACACCTGCACATGGCGGCTCAACCATCCGCCTTTCTTACAACCCCGTGGCTGCGTTCGTCGGTTGTTACACTACGAGTTACAACCGGTTCGCAACGACCAAGTTTCGCGCGTGTACGTTACGCACGGGACAGGCGCTATGAGCGCGAAGGGCGCGCGGGGCGGCCCGCCTACCTGAACCTAGCCCCGCAAACCCGTACTGAAGCTACTGCAAACCCGTCCAGCAACTACCGGCCAACCGCCGGGAACCTAACCGCTGCTGCCGAGTACTTTGCGAACAGTAGCCGTGCCGGTGGCACTCTGTCAGTAAAACGACGCACTTACGTAATCAACGAGCCCGCAGCTGTCGCTCCGTGGGCTGCGTCACTGCGATCCCGACTACAGGACGCGTTCGGCTCAGACGAGCTAGGCCAGCGGACGCTCGACTTGCTCTCCAGCTCCCTCAGCGCTCAGACCCTCAAGAGCTACGCCGGCAGGTTGGCTCAGTTTGCTGAGTTCTGCCACGACTCCGAGAACATCAGCCCGCTAGAAGCGACTACTGCTACTGTTGTTCGGTACGTTGCCTGGATCGGGGAGCGAGGGCATATCGCAGCTAAGTCGCTACAGCCCTATCTGTCTGCCATCAACACCTTCTTCGAGCTGCACAACCTCGTCCCGATCGCCAAGGACAGCCTACACCTCACTTCTGCAAGACGTGGGTTAATGTTACGTCAGCGTCGACTGGACGCTGCCCCTTTGCGTGTCCCTCTGCCTGCGGATGTAGCTTACCGCTTCGTCTCAAAGGCCGAGCTAATTGTGTCTGCTCCTTACCCAGAGTCCCACCTCGACTACCGAGCCCTCTTGGCCTCGGTTGTCAACTTCCTGTTCTTTGCCAGGGGCCTTACTGGCGTCTCCTGTCGAGTGCAAGATGTGCATGTCGACACCTACAACATCACCTTGCAGATCTACCGCGAGAAGGGTCGCGCCGGCCGGCGGGGACCTGACGACCTGCGCGTACTTCTCCTTCCAGTGTCCGAGCACCCTCGAGTGGCACGTCTCTTGCGCTACTTCATCGACAACGTCCAGTCTGTCCCCCTGGTTACTGTTGGCTTGGCTACCTCCAACTTCTGGGCTGTCAATGTGGCTGAGCAGTCGAAACCTTGGACTGCTACTACGATGTCAGACTGGTTGTCTACAGCAGTCAACCTAGTCAACGCTGCCCCCCCTGCTGGCACTTCCTGGACTTCACACAGTTTACGCAAGGGCGCAGCCACTGCAGCAAACGCCATTGGAGCGCCACTGTCCCACATCCGCTACCAAGGCGGTTGGGCCACTAACTCTGATGTCGTTCTGGACTACATCGACCCCAACGTTCTTCCTTCTCCTGGCGCGTGGTTCTTCTTTGGACACATCGCCCCCCTCCGCCACTTCCAAGTCCAACAGGACTCCGCAGCGGTGGCCTTCCCAGTGCCTCCTTCATGACTTGGCGCTACCCCTTCTCCGTCAATCCACCGCTCTCTCCGTTCGCTCAAGACTGGCAAAACCAGACTCAACTTTGAAATGATCTAAACTAGTTTATGGGGTTTCCATCCTTGACCTAACCGCTTTTCAGCTACAAGTGCTGCGCAGTGGTACGGGAACTAGTAACTGTTGTTGCGCCCTTGTTGGGTGCAGCACGAGTAGACATAAAAGCAGCCAGAACAGCTGAGCCTGCCATCTTCCAGTTTTCGCTGCGTTCCACGCAGCGCCCCCCCTGACTCCGTTTTCCCTCCACGCTTTTCGCTAAACCTTCCTGCCAATTTCGGCTCTTGACCGTGTAAAACAGCCTGCGCGACCTTTTTGGCAAAACCAGACTCAACTTTGAAATGTCGCGGAACGAAACGAGCTGTCGAGGACGTGAGGTTTTGCGTTGCGAGCTCTTCCATCGTCGTGGTCTAATATGATGCGGCCCGCCGGCGGCTGCGCTGCTGACTAAGCGGGACCCCTTCTATGCATCGTCTTTCACAAGCGAAATATAGTCGTCAGTCCAGGTCAGTCGGAGCCAAACGACGCCTCCCTGCCGGCTCAAACTTTGGCCGGGGCACGTGTGCACACCAGGCACTTCCCGGACTGGCAGAGGACCGGCAACGGCGATCGTGGCGGTGTTTCGTGCTGCCTCATCCCAACACGCGCTGGGCGCCAGCATGGGATAGAGCCGCCCGGGGCGATAGGCCATGGCGCCGCCTGCTGTACTGCAGCATCCGCGCCAGCACCGGCTGCGGCTGCTCCCGCTGGACCGCGGAGGAGGGTTCCTGGCAAACCGGGTGCGCTTTGTGAGTCACCCGGCGGCAAGCAGGGGAGGGCAACTGCCGGCGGCTAGTGGCGATGGTACGTCACCAGGTACCAGCCACAGGATGGCGCGCCGAGAAGAAACGGGTAACTCCAGGGAGCGCCCGTGCCCGTCCCAAAGCAGCGGCCAGCCCGGACCTGTCAGCGACGGAAACATCTGTAGCGGCAACAAGTGGCTGCCTTCGTACCACCTGTTTCCCGAGGCTCGGCGTGCAACAGGAATCGGGGTCCTGCAAGGGAAGACCACCCCCCGACGGAATTCGCTGCAATGTCAGCCGCCACGCGGGAGAGGGCGCCGGCGGCAGTCTCATCGGACGAACGCGACCTCTTCGTCGGACGTACGGGTACTTGATGATCGATTATCTCCGGCCAATACTAGTGCTATTCATTCAATCCAGCGAAACGCCACGATTCGGAGCGGCGGGCGAAGCAGCAATTACAGCAGCAGCAGCAGCAGCAGCAGCAGCAGGGCGTCGACAGCGACAACAGCGTCTGCCGTCGACGGCAACAGGGGGCGAACGGTGATGATGCATGGCGACGGTCAGCGGCCGCGAACAGGCTCGGCAGCGGCTGGACGCAGCCGGCCCGCCGTGTCAGCTTCTGGGAGCAGCGGTAGTAATCGGATGCGGGTGGTGTTTGTGAGCACTGAGGTGGCGCCCTGGTCCAAGGTGGGCGGCCTGGGCGACTTCGCGGCGGCGCTGCCCAAGCACCTGGCGGCGAGGGGGCACGCGGTCATGAGCGTCGCGCCCATGTATGGGCGCTATACGGACGTGTACGACACAGGTGCGTGTGCTAAGGCTGCGTCGCCCTCTCAGGCTACCATGCGGAGGGTCCAGGGCTGGCTTGCTGGCGGAATTGGAGTGTGACTCTACACGAACTAGGGGATAAGTAGCCGTGCATGCCATCAAACAGCAAGCTCTGGGAAATCTGTACGGCCATGGGCGGCATGGTTCTAGGGCTGTATCCTAGCTGTGTACAAGTATAAGCACGTGCCGCGAACCACGTGCGTAACCACCACTGGTATCGACTGTAGAGATATATGTGGTGGCATAGGCAGGGGCCCAAATATGCCATTCACGCATCCTGTCCTTGGACAAAGACCATCACGAGCATAGCAGTTGAACCAACACACCAGCGGTCCCAGCCGTGACTGCCTTTGCATGGCGCAAACGACGAGCCAATTGGTTGCACACATCGTCCCGGTGACATCCGAGGACCGACTCACCTATGGCGGCGGTTCCCCGCAGGCCTGCGCGTCCCGCTGGCGCTGCCCCTGGACGACATCCTGTCCGCCTGGACGGAGCTGGGCGGCGATCCCGCAGCGACGCCACACCACATGCGACACGCGGCGCTGTACATGTGCACGCGCGGCGGCGTGGACCGCGTGTTTGTGGACCACCCGTTGTTCAGCCTGCAGCGCGGGGGCATCTACACCTACGGCCCCGCCGGCGCGCACCCCTGCCTGGACGTCATGTACAGCCTGCTGAGCCAGGCGGCGCTCGCGGCGCCCGTCCTGCTGTGGAGCGGTGCGCTGCCGCCGCCTACTGCTTCCTCGCCCTGGCTCGGGACGGTAGTGACTACCCCCCTGCAGCCTGGCGGCGGCGTACACGGTGTGCACTCTCGTGCGCCATGCGCGCGCTAAGCCCCCCCCCCCCCCCCCCTCCCCTTGCGGCCCCATGTATTCCATGAGCTTCAGGCATCAGTTGCCCTTGCAGTAGCGGCTCCTGTGACCGGGGCCTATTTCTGTGCGTGATGGCTATTTCGATACGCTCCACAATGTCCCGTAGACAATGGCAGTGGTACCCTCATCGTCGATGATTTGTAGGATATATGCCCTCAGGATTCAGCAGGCAGTGTCTGCCCTCACCGGAATCATTTATGCGCTGACTCCTCCTTCCCGGCCGATGTCTTCCCTCTCACAAGATGAATACTAGATGCTGCATTTAGGCCTGCAATCTAGGACTGCGTCATGGCTGTTTGTGTGCAGCTGTGCATAATATATATGTCACAGGCTTATTCTCAAATACGTAACATGTTGTTAAATTAATGTGCGCACACATGGAAGCAATGCAATAGGTACGGTGTACGTGAGATTGTTTCACTGTTCCCACCAGTCCGTCAGTCCGTCAGTTATTATGTGCGCCCTATCAGGGAATAAACCCGGGCGACGGGCCATGTACGGTCACCCGCAGATGGAATCTCAGAGAACAATATGCCTAGTCCTCCGGTGATGTTAGTATATATCTTAAGTGACCGCGTATTTTTTTTCGTTGTGGCCATGTTCTCGTATGCGACACTGTTCATACCGATTCCCACTTGTCGATAAGTACTCTGTAGCCTCATTTCGTTGCACCAGCCATCAGCAAGATTGCACTACTATATCCATGTTTACTCGCAGCGTCAGGGAAATGTGCACCCAGCTACAGTCTCACAGTGCGTGGTGAATCATTGTGAAGGCGCTATCTATTACAGCCATACGGGTTGGTTAACTTCGTCGAAACTACGTGTTGCTTCCGTCCCTGTTATCGCAGAAGCGGTACGGAGGGGGGCTGCTGGACCTGCGAGCTCGTCGATGTCGGCGCACGCCCACGAGGACGCCGATGAACCCGACAGGCGCCACTCGATATCACGGGCGCAGACCTCAGGGTTGGCCAACAGCGCCCACCGCGTGGTGCCGCAGTGGGAGCAGGATGACGATCGCCGCTCGCTGCGCAGGATTCGCAGCGCCGAGGGCTCGGCGCGAGAACGACGGCGAAAACAGACACCACGCTCCGACACCTCAACGGCGAAGAGAGGGGGCGGCGGCGATGGTGTCGACCGTTACGTCGACTACCACCAGGATCGCTATGTCGAGTACTCCCGTGATAGAGTCGGTGGAGTCGACAGCGGCGAGCCTACCCGCAGCGAGACCTGTAGCGAAAACGTCCAAGCTGGCGACGGGGATGGAATGGAAGGCGGGGCCGCCTCGTCGGCGTCGCTCCGCGACGATGCGGACGACAACGCACGCGGGCAAACGGCCCGAACCAACTCGGGGAAAGCTGGTTTAAATCAACGGGACGCGGCAACGGGGGGCATCTGCGATGGTGGCTACGCCGGTGGGGGCGCCGAGGCAGCCGGCGGCATTCGACCGGGTGCCGGTGCGCGACGGTCTGCAGGCGCAGATGACATGGCCCGGGGCGACGGACAGCGGGGTCCGTCGTCTGGTCGATACGCTGGAAACGATGCGCAGCGTGGTGCGGGGCCGCTACGGCAGAGGGGCGATTCCCCTCGGGACGGCGACCGCGCGCTAGGCGGTGCCGTCGGGGCCATAGACATATCCGACAAGGCGGCAGGGGGGCGGGCGCCGCCGCTCACATTCATCGCCAACGACTGGCCCTCCGCACCGCTGGTCCTGTGGCTAAAGTATCACTACGGCCAATCGGATGTCTCGTCGTCAGCGGCCGACGACGACGATTGGCTCGACGACGAGCCCGACAACGACGACGCGGATTCTGATGGCGACAGGCTTGATGAAAGGGACTTCATCGACGAAGCGAATGCCAGCAGCGACAGCTTCGTCGATTGTGTCGACGACACGCCGAGCACGCCGACGACGCCGTTCTCGCGCTTCGCCGCCATCCCAAAGCCCAGCTTGCGCGCGGTGTGGAACACCGTGTCGCGCGGCCTGCGTGGGGCCAAAATCGCGTTCTGCCTGCACAACGGCCTCCACCAGGGCATCTTCGCGGCGGAGGCATTCCCAAGGCTCGGCCTGCCCGCAAGCGCGCTGGCCGCGCTCCGGTGGCCGCCGAGAGCCCCCAGCCCCAAGAGCGAAGCGTCCGAGCGGGTCGGCGAGTCGTCAACTGCCGGCACTACAGGCATTGAGTCAACGGGTGCGCTCAACTGGCTCACTGCCGCCCTGCTTCAGAGCGACCTCCGGCTCACAGTAAGCCCCACCTACGCGGAGGAGCTGCAGACGGATCGAGAGGGCTTTGCCCCTGCGCAGGCAATACAGCAGGCAGGGGGCATCGGGTACGGCCCGCGGCCCACCACCATGCCTGATGTCCCTATCGCCAAAGGGCCCAAGGGGGGGAGGGGGGGGGGGGGGGGGGGGGGTTACTGTCTGAAGTATGCTGCTCTTGATACTAGTGTTTGAATGGAGGGAAATAGTGCATGTCTACGTCTATGTGGTGCATAGGAAAGTATACATACACATGTATGTCTATGAAACGAAAAGTAAAAAAGAAAACTATAATAGTATAGTACAGTGTAATATGTATTGTTATATATTATTATATTTTATAATTTTCTAATACGGAAAGTGTACATAATGTGTATTCTGATACCATGAATATATATATATAATATATATATATATATATATATATATATATATATATATATATATATATATTATATATATATATATATATGGATATGAATGTCTTTCCACGTCTCGCTGGCCCGGTTCAGCTGATGGCATGGCTGCTTCTTGGCCATCAGGGGCATCCTCAACGGCCTCGACACCTCCGAGTGGGACCCCGCCACGGACGCGCTGCTACCCCCGCAGGCACGCTATTCCTTGCCGACAGCAGCTGCCGGCAAGGCCGCTGCCAAAGCGGCGCTGCAGGCCGCGCTGGGCCTGGACCCGCTGCCGGGCGTGCCGCTGGTGGGCTTCGTCGGGCGGCTGGACCCGCAGAAGGGCGTGGACATCCTGCTGTCGGCCCTCCCGGAGCTGCTGGGCTCCCCGGCGGGGGGCTGCCTGCCGCCCCGTGCCAGCGGCCCGCCGGAGCGGCCCCCGCCACGCCTGCAGCTGGCGGCGCTGGGCGCGGGCGAGGCCTGGATGGAGGCAGGCCTGGAGGGGCTGGCCGCCAGCTTCCCGGGCGCTGCGGCTGGGCGGACCTCCTTTGACGAGGGCCTGGCGCACCTCATCATTGCGGCCTCCGACTACCTGGTGAGCGCGTAGCCCTGCCGCAACTCCATCGCCCGCTCACCTGGGAGCTTCTTGTTACCGGGTAGCCACCCTGTGCAGGGAGAGAAGGGAAGAAGGGAAGAAGGGCGGGGGGGGGGGGGGGGGGCTGCTCGAGCGCCGCTGGACATTAGTGTGGATGTTAATGTCAATAAGCCATACTTCCAGATCTATTATCATCTCAATGTATTGGAAGTTGTGGCATTCATTCATGCATCATACACATACATACCATTCAGATATACATTCATCCCATATAACCTTGGTTACAGGCCCCGTCTGCCCGCTCTGGTTAAAATGAGGCAATGGTCTACGGGCCATGCGAGTCCTGCAACTGCAATTGGCGCACGAGGTCAAGCGCTGGAGCGTCTTTGGCCGATGTCCCGGGGCAAACTTTTCTTTACTTTCATCATCGGGAACACATTGATTGCAGCGATTGCGGAGGGCTCCTGAGTGCGCTGGGTCGCACCTCGGCACTGACGCCGCCGAGCCGCCGCCCCCCTGCAGCTGGTCCCATCCCGCTCGGAGCCGTGCGGCCTTGTGGCGCTGGCGGCCCTCCGCTACGGCGCGCTCCCCATCGTGAACCCTGTCGGCGGCCTCCGCGACATCGTGCAGCCGCAGGCGAGCCCCCCCCCCCCCCCCCCCCCTTCTTCCCCCTCTCTTGACCGTCCCCTAAATTAGACCAATGTAGCTGCCGGCCAGTAACCGGCTTTCAGCTTGATGTGACACCGTACCTTTGGTTTAAAGTCTTTACTGCCACCGTTCCAATGGGCCCGCATTCCTGCGCGCTGCCCCCCCCCCCCCCCCCCCCAGCCGCCGCCCCAAGGTTGGAAGCTCGCATTCCAGTGAGTGCCTTGCTTGCTTGTTTGCGCGGCGTCGATACGACACTTGTACCAGGACGATATACTGGTAAACCTATGCGCATTGTACTCCTCCCAATAAGTAATGCGTACGTAATAATCGTTAACGCGTTGCCATCGCCGTGCATCGGTCTGCATTCCTCTGTCGATATCTATTTTAAACAAATGCACGTAAACGTTCCGTGAACGAATGGGCAATACCCAATCAAACAATGCCCTTAGCGCTGTCCGATATCGATTCCCAATGCGACTCGGATGTGTCGGTCAATTTTCTTTCAAGAAAAGCCAACTAAACAAGACATTTCCTTTCACTTCCTTTCCTTTCCCGTCCTTTCCTTTCTGCCTCACCTGCATCCTAATAGACTGGGTAGCTGGCCCGAGCGCAGTCTTTCGAATGCGGTGTTGGACGAGCTCACCCGGCTCCTCCCTGTCGCTCCCCTGCAGGTGAACGGCCTGCACCTGGACTTCAGCAGCCGCGGGCCGGCCTCCCACCGCGCCCAGGTGCGCGCGCTGCTGGACACGCTGGACGACGCGGTGGCGCTGCACGGCAGCGACCGCTTCCTCGCCATGCGCGAGGCGGCCATGACGGCGGACGTGTCGTGGGAGGCGGCGGCGGCGCAGTGGGAGGCGGCGCTGGCGGGCATGATGGCGGGCGGCGGGGAGGGCGGCGGCGGGCGGGGGGCGGAAGGCAGCGAGTCGGCGGCGGAGTCGGTAGATGACTGAGCGCTGGGGCGCAGTTGCGGTAATGTGGCGTGGCGGCCGAACTAGTGGGGACATGGTATCCCCCCCAGGTGTTGTACATTAGTAAACAGCGAGGTAGATCCGAAACCCCGGGAAGGAAACAGTGGCATCACACAACCAATGTAGCTGCCGTTTTTCACAGGCAGCCGGGAATGTGCGCAATAGTCGCCGTACCTGTTAAACGAAGTCAAGGTTCTAACAGCGAGTCGCGGGCATGGTCATGCAACCATGGTCATATCCCCCCTTCTTCCGGGGCAGCCAGCATTGCTTTGTTTGCGGCCAAGTCGTCACTTGCACAGCGGGCACTCGGCTGTGTTCTCGTGTGCTTGCTGGTGTCCCATGCCTTGTTCGAGGAAATTGCTGGCGGCGGGCTAGCACGACACCGTGGCGCAGGGCGCGCCGCCGGGACGTGCGGCGCGTGCATGCAGGAATGCTCGGTGTGCCATCAGCTGGCTGTATGTTAAGTTATATATAGTTACATGAGCTAGCTGCAAAAGGCGATCAGGAAACCACCCGAATAGGCAATAGAAAACGTCCACTACAGCAGTTAAGTCATATTGTCAGTTGCTCTGTCACATTGCTTCCAAGTCGCTCCTGTATACGAAACAGGACTGAAAATGGGAATCGGATTGCGCCCTTGCATTGTCGAAAATTTCGTTTTAGAGGGAACTTCAATGAGAAAGTCATCTACGCCCTATCGATAACGGGTTGGGCAAATAGACTGATTTTCTTCTTTGCATTTTGGATGGAGTCGGGTATTGGGCGCAAACATTCAGTTGTATGTGAAGTTGTTTTTTTGTTGGGGCGGGAATATATCCGCAGTGCTGTACATAAATGAGCGCATAGGAGATATATGCTAACCATCGCATCGTGACATTCACAAGATATGCATGCAGATATCTCACAGTGATGGCTGCTCCTGCATACGCATGCATAATTCTCCATTTTTTGTACACACATGGGTGCTTGGGTTGCGGCGTCCGCCATTGATTGCCACATACGGGTACTTGGCAGAGAGGCGTACGTTGCGCATCCACGTCCGCGATTCGTTCGTGCAGTATTCGTGTGCGTTAGGAAAATAGAAATTTGTTCTGCCGGTGACACGTGGAAATATAAGATTAGTTTAAGGCTTAGTTTAGGGGTTAGTTTAAAAGTTAAATACGCCATTTACGTCATTGTCCCCCTGTCAATCTTTGGCTTAGCCTTCCCGTTTTGCATGGGGGCAGTTCGTACTGATTTCGGATCCCTGGGTCTTTAATCATGAAAAGCCTATATACGCCGATTGCGCAGGCTCTGATGGCAGTCCTCTTTGTGGTAGCTGACGAGCGCCACTGCCTATGAGTATGCTTATTTTGTGACACAGGTGCACTACCATTTCCATCTATTTATGCATGGCCAAAGCTGACCCTTTGGTTGTTTTGCGATCATCACCGCGAAAAATCCGCGAAACCCTCAGTCAGCTTTACCCACTCGTATCAGGAAATCATCGCAGACAATGGGCCATGTGGAAAAAATGGATTCCCGCAGAAGTGGGGTGGATTTCCGGTTCTGCGAGATGGGGCTTTCGTACGTAGAAATTGACATTTATTCCAGCTTCGTTCGGGAAACTGCGCAGGCCAGCCGTCTCAGGGCCCTACTCCATGAACCTGCGTAGGGTCGGCTTCACGCCCGTAGCCTGAGGCCCTTCGAAGGCCAGCCATAAACATGATCTATGGGTTTTCATTAGGGTTGCGTCTGGTCTTCGGGTTGTCTCTCCTTCGAAGTTGTGCTCCAACACTTGGTGCCTGTCTATGCGGTCGGTCACTATTGCCTGCCAAGTGGTAGTGTCGATGCTGCCAAACATATTGAGAGCCTTTGATGTACTGCGCATGTAAGGAGTGCCTTGCGGTTAAAACATACCAAGGAAGGTTTTTTGTGGGGTGGAGAAGGCGTATTGATGAGTGCATGTGTATCTTGGCCAAGCCGAATATATCAAGTTGTATACATACATGACACTTCCCTACTGGGTCGGTACGTCACCTTAATTTTCGGTACTGTTTCATATCTCGAGGTGTTCTACTTCGGCCACTAAATACTTGCGGTCATTCCATCATGCCATCAGAATAGTGTGCCCTACTGTTGAGATATCAAGCTCGGAAAAGGTGCCGATCGGACTTGGATGTCATCATCCGATATTGTAGAGCTTGTATACCGGTCTAGACCGGGGCTAGGACCACACCACATGATTGTACGAGGTGATGTCCCAACACGCACCATTCAGCCCAGCCTAAACATATGTATGTATTCATTGTCATGTTCCCAATCGGCAGCTAGCTACTAAAACGGATCAGCAATTGTATGTTATTCCCAAACAACATCATTCTAATCTTGTTACCCTGTTTCTTCAGCTTTGCAATGGCCTTGTTTTTGCGGCCGCTGAAGTTGCCCCTAATCCACTGCATGTTGTCCCAGATAATGGACCACTCGCCGTCCGGACCGAGTGTCACATCTCGGATGGAGTACCGCCAAGTCTTGTGAAAGAGAGTGACTGGCCAACTCGCCCGGCAGGTCTCCGCGCCACTCTAACGAACCGCCCATGAACAAAATGAACCAATATCCATCGAAGATGTTGAGTGGTCATTGTAGTAGTCGTCGTCCGATGAGTAGCATGTATCCTAGCCATTGGACCGGTTCCGTCCAAATGCGACGTTGTGAACCTCTCGCGTTCGGTGCCGTGAAGGGCGTCCGTGAACCCAGGCGGGTCCGCTCATTCGGATTTCCCAGCAGCAAACTTGACATAGTACCAATTTTGCGGGCCGATGGCGACGTACTCGGGTTTAGGGAGACTCTTTTGCCCGCTAGTGATCGTGTGCCGAAGCAGCCTTGGGATGCCCCAGTACATGCTTTCCCCGCCACTCCACAACACAAAGTAGCCACCCCCAAGAGCGATGCAGCTTGCGCTTCCGAGGCCATCAGCGTTCAGAAGCTCATCGTGGTCGTAATCTCCGCTCAACAGCCACTTCACGCGTGTTCCACGGTGGTTGGCCTCCCTTAGAGCAGCCCGCCTCTTCCGCTCCGCATTTTGTGGTCTCTTCCGCTGTCTTCTCAGCGCCGAGCGCGCTTCCTCTTGGCCTCGTCCTTATTCTGCTCATTCGAGGAGTCTAGTTGCGCTTTGGCTACCGCCGCCCTCTCGGCCTCCCGGGCATGTAGCAGCTGGAGCACCACCTCGCGCTGCTTTGCTAAGCCCGCCGTCTCCTCCTCCAAGACCCGAAGCTCCGACCGCAAGGCCATCTCCTCCGAGGAGAACAGCTCCATAAACGCCTTCACAGTTACAAGAGCGGCGTCTCCCACGCTGGCGGCCCCCCTCTTGTAGTAGCCCTTCTCCGTGTGAGCGCGGGGGTTGGACATGATCTCCGCGAGCTGCTCAAGTGTGCAGCCGCGGCGGTAAATTTGTGTGCGGCCCAGGCCTGGGTGCTCGAGGCAGGTGCCGACGGTGCCGGTGGTGTAGTACACATGTATCCGGACGGTGCCCTCCTCGGTTTGCCGAGACACAAAGCTGATAACGCGGTTGGTCTCGTTGAACAGGAGCTCTGTGAGCCTGTGCTGGGCAACCAGCGTCCGAACTTGCTGGTTGGTCGGCACGGGATGGCCGACTGTTGGGTCGCACGGCATGAGAGTATGCTTCCCGTCGATAGTTTCGAATAACCACCCGGCGGTTCCTTGCACCCGCACAAAGGTGGTACCGCCAGCCTCCACGTTCCTATCGGCCCCAAAAACCATGTCGTGGGGAAACAATTGCTCTAGGTCGCAGTGAAGATCTGACCTGCGGGTGGGATGCCCGCGGAGTGCCAAGCCACCGCGCTCGTTGTCGACCCGATAACACCACAAGCCGGTGGAGACAAGCAGCGGCTCCATCGTCATGCGCTTGTTGCTCTTGCGTTCGAACAGCCACCCGTCGCCGTCCGAGAGGCGGGGGAACGGGCCGTGCGGCTTGCCCGATGTGCGGTCTTGTCTACGGAGGTCCGCGGCGATGTTCTCCCCTGGCTCCACGGCCAGCTCGCTTTGCCACTTGTCGCATACGCTGGGGCCGGTGCGGACGACAAGCGGATGCAGAGCGATGTACACGAACCTGCCGCTCTCTTCGTCCTGCCGGGTCGCCGGCGACGCCATCGCAACCGGCAACCACCCACCCGCTGCGTGACGGCCGCTGTCAGGGCGGGGTAGATTCAATATGCCAATCTGGCCAATTCCGTAACATGGCCGGCGGCCGGCTGCGAGTAGTTGGTTTGTGCCTGGCAAGGAGCCAACGCAAGGACGGGAGTTGATCATGTGTTGGTTTGGAGCTGATACTGCAGTCGGCGATGACGCTTCTCATCTGCTTTCGTACCCCTGCTTCGCCGTCAAGTTCTCAGCAACTAAACTATTTTAACATACGGGTACCTATGTATGGGGTAGTTTCCCATAACAATATAAAAGTGCCCTAGTGCAACCCGTACAGGTACCATGTACATCATGCGGGTGGTTTCAACCGGTTGAGGTAGTACCGGTACTAGCCGGTTTCAGTACGGGCTGCCACGTCGCGCTCGTGAGCCCTGCGTTCTCGGCCGGGGAGCTCCTTAGCACAGCCACCACCAGCTCGCCTGCCACCTTCCAGCTCGCTGCCTACTGCAGCGGATTCGCGTACTTATTGTGCGCCCAAGGGTCGCAAAGGATGATCAAGTCCGCACCGAGGTTCCTTTTCCCGGTAGTGTCTGAGTTGTCATGCCACGTACATGCGTTACATCATTGGCAACGACAAACATGGTAGTGGTATAAACATAAAGTGGTATAAATAAAGGTGTTGCAACACCTTTATTTATACCACTATAGTGTGCTTTGTACGACTCGTGCGCCCGAAGTTGCTTTCCGTTTTGCCTTGGCTTTGCAGTTGGGACGTTGCCGGGTGGCGATGCGGAGTTATGGCGATATGGCGATATGAAATTATAGCTGGAGGTCCCCATTGGGAGGGGGGGGGGGGGGGGGGGGGGGGTTGGTGTCCCTCAACCCCCGAGGTCGAGTCGCATGTAAGCTTTATTTCGTGAATGGGCTCCCGCAGCAGTAGGGGGTATCCTTTTGCAATGAACAACTCTTGAGGTTAGGTGGGGCGAACGCGCTCGGTATACCATGGCCGCTGCTTGTCACGGTTGTCAACGACGACAACTATGGCTACCGCAACAATTCGTCGCGTACGGAGGACGAGGACGTCCGTATCGTCAAAGCTGCCGTTTGCCATCCCGCAAAATACTTCAATAACTCGGTCCTTCTGTCCTCACAGTAGGAGGGCGTCGTGGAATTGACGGTCGTTGCACGTTGTGGTTTTCCCGAACCACGCACGTAACTAATCGGTGTTTTACGAGGATGGCACCGCTCATGCGCCTGTGTTTTGAGGGGGCTCGTTGCCTTCGTCGCCCTAACCGTGCCGCAGCAATAACGTTTGCCGTGGCTGCAGTGGGAGACGTCCGCTCGGGTCGGTTCGTCGCGTTTCCGGCGCTTCCTATATTGCAACGTCGTCGTCGTCACAAGGACAACAACCTGGAGATGCTTGCCGAGGGGCAAGTCTCCTACCATGCGTGCTCGACGTCTAGTGGTGTCCGTATCTACCCTTGTATGGTTTAGAACGTCGGCGGCCGTCGCTGATGCATCAGCGGCGGCCGCCTCGTAGTCATTACACCCGTACCGACAACAATGGCGTCGTGACGGGCCGGCGTAGGCTGTCAAAGTCTCGACGCCGGCTAACCTGTCCCGACTTCACGACATCCCACCTTTGGCATCAAGAGCTGCCCGCCGGGGGGCAGCTCCGCCACTTCGCGCGACCTATGCGTTTCGTGGCGTCATCGTAGGTCTGCAACTTGTGAGCTTGTCGGCAACCGTTGCTTGTGCATCAGAGCTGGCCGCCTTGCCACACTCCGCGAAGCGAGACCCGCAACGACGACTTACCGCGTCGGCGGGTCTTATGCCACCTCGCCGGGAACCGAGCCCTACACACCTCAAAACCGGTACGGCGGCACGGCCACATTGGGTTCCATGTGCCCGAGCCCCGATGCGTTATGCGTTTCAGGTGCCGCCCCTCGTGCGGCGACCGCCCATGGTGGTGGCAGTGGTCGTACACCGCCGTCGTCGCGCGGCGTCACGTATCCACCCCTATTGCTCGTAATGTACACCCCCGGCAGATGTGCAAAGTTACCGCCGTCGCGTCGCGTACAACGTTCCGTATTTCAGCTAGCTATACGCGGCACGCTCGCGCGCCCGCTCGCGCAGCCCATACTCGACCTATCTGTGCCTCTCTGCGGGGCACTCGTTGCCGACCTGCCCTACCTTACTACAGTTCCGGTCCGTGCTGCGCGTGGCAATTGTTGCATGGCGCTTGGATTTCGCAATAACGCGTCCGGTCTATGATGTCGCTCCAACGTCCGCCGACGCCGACATCACCCATCCACGTCTGTTCTGCGCATGCGCCTCAATCGAGGTTCATGTACGTCCTCTCGGCGGTAGACCCCTCTAGAATAACTGCTCAAGACTACATCTTATGGCTTCGTTTGTATTGGCCAGCAAGCCTGCCGACTGCCCACGCGCTCGCAGTCATCGTCGTAAACTAATCGCGTGTAATTGGCAAAGCCAGACTTGATTGCATGTTTGAAATGTTCTGAACTAGATTATGGGGTATTTCCCAACAATTTAGTTGTCCTAGTGCAACTCGTACGGTCTGCTGGTGGTTTCAATCGATTTAGTTTTACCGGTGCCAATGGGTTTCGGTATGGGTTGCCCCATCGCCCGCGAGCTCTACGTTCCCGGCGGGGGAGCTACTTAAGACAACAGCCACCGCCCGCTCGCCTGCCCTCTTCCAGCTCGCTGCCTTCGGCGGCACCCTCCCGTTTTCCGTTCCCGCCTTGCATGCTCCCCCCCCCCCCCCCCCCCCCCCCCCCCCTTTGCTGAGCCTTCCTAGCCATAAAATGACACTTCTTTCGTGTAAAACATCGCACTTTTTGGCAAAAACCAGCCCCGATTGCATGTTTGAAATTTTGAAATTTACCTTCACTCGACTCTACCCCATGTAACTACCCCATAACTCTATATCATACTTAGTTGCAGCGCCAAGAGTGTTTGGGCTTATCTCTGCGCCTCGCAATACCGGAGTGGTGGCGGTGGTGGTGGTGGTGGTGGTGGTGGTGGAAACCATCGCGCCACGCGGATGAGAACGTCGCACTCTTACCTTGCCCAGCTCTTTCCCCTCGTCACCTATAACTTCCCCGCTTCCCCTCCTTTATATATTTCCGGGTCGTCATGTTAATTGTGCACGCGGAACCGTCCACGATTACCCGCCGATGATGGATAGGATAGGGTGCGCTACATGGATGATGGTAGGTGCCTGGCTAAGTATGACAAGGCGTTAAGGATCACAAGTTATGATATATGAGGCAAAAATCCCCGGGAAT
>VCJN01002131.1:0-21130 GCA_006384855.1 Tetraselmis striata | reverse complement strand
TTTCCCGCTGCCACCCGTAAAACTATAAATCAAGGCGCAAGAGCAGGGACGTCCCAGCCGATGCTGTACTTCTCGGGAAACGGGCAGTTGTAATAAACCAATGCGATCCTATTTGGAAAGAAGAATGAGCATACTGTAGATGCCTGCTGTAGTCGCTAATGATAATTCAGACTACTGTATATGGAAATCGACGACAACTAGCATGAAACAGCATCCATGCACGGCTGCAAATCCAACTAGCGCGGAGTGAGTATGCGAACAACCAGCCGCGCACTGATGATCCTTCTGCTGCACGCGGTGCACACGCATCCAAAGAAAACCTCCAGCCGTTGGATACGACCAGAGGTACGAGTACCATTATCCGCGCCGGCAGCAAAAGGATTGTTCTATTACACTGACAGTAATCAATGGATCCCGTGGCTCCGTCGCTGACGGCCATCAGTGGGGTAGTCTGGATTTTATATACAGCTCATCGCGCCGTAAGCACCATCTATACTTTCCATAACACAATTCATTGGAGAGTCCATTCTCACCTGTCATTATTGCCTTCATGGTGTGCGCTTATGCTAGTGATGCAGCCAGCACATGCCAGTATCACCGCTGATTTGCAGCTACAGTAATACGTATTGCAACAAAATGCATCGCTCGGTGCTGTGCTGCACGAAGGTGATACCCCCGCCGCGCCTCCGTCTCGTGCCCACACAAGCTTACGTCACACGGACATTCGTGTGTTGATCATGTTTCCATGATGTGTATCATACCAGAAGGGGTCACTGCTAGCCATGAGACACTTTGTCCAAGGAAGACGGCTGCATCTCTCCCTTGCTCGGGCGGTAAGTGCGCAATGTGCGCTGCATACATACCCGGTCAATGGATGGGGGGGGGGGGGGGGATGGAAATCCAGAAGGCATCGGCCGAGAGTCGGCCGAAAGTAAGGCGTCATGTGGAGCCAAAAGCGGGCCCAAAGATCAACTCGGCTTGGGCGGTGGAGAGCGGCAGGTTAGCACGGTGCAATTCAATTTCAATTCCAATGGTGCGCTGATACGTTGGTGAAGATTGCTGCCCAGCGGGTGTTAGGACATCGCCGTTATCTCAGGCGCACGTACTGGCAGTGCTTCTTCTCATTGCCGGAGAGCATGAATGGGTGCATTTGCCACCCCGTTTCTCGGACACTCTGCAAAGGAGGCAGCAATGGACGCGGGCGTTCAGTGCCAGTAGTTGGAAAGTGCCGTCACCGCACTTTATTGGGCTCGCAGTCGCCGGTATATCACTGTTCTTACCACCTCGCAAAGAGAGAAACCCATCTTCATCCTGACATGCATCAGCATACACCACGAATATCACACGAACCTTCCGACTCGTCGCTAAAAAACGATTCCTCGATTTTCTGACCGCGGACTCAATTTAACGTTATGGTAGAGGAAACAGATCCGATCCCGGTGGACTTAAGGTGCGCCGGGCAATTGCGCCATTGCGTAAAGGATCGCGCGGACATGAATGAGGGGGGGGGGGGGGGGAGGGGAAGGGAGGGGGGGGATAGACATGCGCGGGCTCGGGAGGGGTGTACAACAACGTGGGTGCGCACCTTCTCAAAACCCGCAAAGTCGCGTTCTGTGGCCTGTAAGCTGTCTCTGAGAATCTTTTGCCGGTCGTCGTCGGAGGGCTGCTCCAGCCTGAGCTTCCGCGCGTACGCGGCGTGCAGTATCGCAAACAGGATGTCCCGGGAGGTCGCCTGCTGGTCCAGTGCCAGGACGATGGGCGCCTTATGTGCCGATGCGACTGCGCAGGATGCCACATTCAGTCAGGCCCACGCTTGGGGATCGGCGTACCCTGATGTGCCAAATCTCATCTGCCAGAGCAGCGCCGCCTCATCAAGCATTGCCTGCGCACCTTCCTCGTTCGCACCAACCTCGCGTGGGCACCGCATAATGTAGTTTTTCCTCTGCGCAGGCGTGCATGTCGCGGGTTGTCATGCAGGATTCACCAACAGCTCTTGCCACTGCTGGCAAGCTGATGTAAAAACGCCACATGCAACGAGGAGGGCGGGGTTCAGGATGGGGGGAGGGCTTGGCGGCACACCTCGTAGAATTGCAGGAGCTTCTCAAGCTCTGCCGGACTAGACGCCAAAGACAGAATCGGGCTAAGTCGCAGCGGATAGTTCCCGTCGGCAACGGACGGCGCAGAAAAGAGCTGCTCCGTGTTGCTGACCTGCGTGGTGTCGGCGGTTAAGTAGGCATGACAAGGGACCGCATGCCGCCGCGTCGCCAGGGGGTAAGCACATGTTCCGCCGACATTTGCCCGGCCAGATGCGGCGCACATTTCAGTATGGAGAATGCCAGAATTCATGCGGTAAGTCTGGCAAGCGGCAATGCATGGGCGGCGCAGCAAGATACTTCAACCGTTACGTGATATGTGACGAGATAGACGTAGTCACGGGAATATATTTAATAGCCACTACGCATATTACTCTGTCTCTCATGCGTCACAGCAGTATAGTGCCCGGTTATTGCTGCGGGCACTTCCATTTTTGCCACTGTAGCACCAGCCCCGCATCTGTCATGGGCCCACTGCAGTACTTGTAACAATACTCTATACACTGTAGCGTCCGTGGTAATCTATCAAAGGACACGGCGCCCGGGAGGGGGGTGTATATACTGTTAGCAAGGACGGGAACTGCCTGTGCCTGGTGGATCTATCTAGGGGCTGGTGTGCCAAGTAGCGGCCTACCTGCCGCGTGGATGGGACCTCCCGCTTGCAGACCCAATTGTGCGCAATGATTTCAGCTCGCTCCACATTCATTGTTTTGAGCTCAACACTCTTCAGCTCGCGGTTGATAGCGTGCAGATCGCCGATGGTGAGGAGCGGGAACAGCAGCTGCCATGGCAACCATGGGGACACATGCACAGTCAGCGCGGCATGTGGCCTGTGGCGGCGCTCATGCCGGGCTGGCATTGAGCTAAGTGACGTGAGGGCAGGGTGGGTGGGAGGCAGGGACAGGGCGGTCAGATGCTGGAGGTGGCGGCAGCGGCTGAGGAAAGGCTGAGGGGGGAGGAGGAGCGGGGGGGGGGGGGGGGGGGGGCGAGGCAGCCACCAGCGGCAGGGCTTTATTCAGAGCGGCATTGTTTCCAAGCAGGCGGCGTATCACCACAACGAGCGCGAGCCCCACATTATCCATGACGACACACTGCGCCTGCGCATGCAGCAACGGTGAGCGGACCACCCACAGCAGGCATGATGCCATGCCCGCTCGCAGCAGATCAGCCACGGACCTGGGTTTTGGCGGAGATCTCGGCCATGGTCTCCCCGCACGCAAAGCTTTTGTGAAACGCGGGCTGCGTGGCGACGTGCGTCGTCAAACCAATGGACTTTCCGACCATCGCGGACGTGGCGAGGGCCAAGAAGTGCTGCGGGAAAAACGGCGTCATCATCTCCAGAAAGATGCAGCTTGAATACAACACCGACGACTGGAAGCGGCATCGCTGCAAAGATAGTTTCCAGGGCCACAGTCATTGGGTCAGAAGTGGGGCCAGATGTCGGGAATGACGCGCAAAGGAATGAGACTTGTGGGTGGAAGGACCGGCGGCAGAAGCCGCATGCAGTGTAATGCAGTGCAGGCCAGGCCATGCCAGGTGGCAACCTTGAGGTCCGAGTCAAAGCCGCTGCCAAACAGCGCGCCCACAGAGATGCGGCCCAGCCTCCCCAGCCCGTCCTTCAGCACCCAATTCAATGTCGCTGCCGCCGGCAACGAGCGCTGCGCCCCGACGCCCACCGCCTGCAGCATGGCCTGCGCGGCAGGGTGAAATCGCATCAGCTCATCGCCCCTGCATGCCATCGATGATGGGCAGGACTCAGCCCCCGATGCCCGCTCAGTGTCACCTGTGTGGAGAGGATGCTGAGCATGGACGAGAACACGCGGTGCTGCGCCTTCCACCTTCGGGCCAGTCACAGCATGCTGATGAGGGTCTGAATGGCCAAGTAGCAGTGGGGAGCGCATAAAACTGGGGCGCAATGAGGCGCACTGGAAGTGAGGGGCTGCTCCATACCGCGCATACGGCCAGTAGTCGTCCGTCACAGCGTCGGGGCTCGGGAAGAATGCATCAACCGCACTTTGCTGCCATTGCGCGAGCTTCGCCATGGATCTCTGCGCTCCGGAGCACCGCGATCATGCACCAGCACAGCGGTGGGCAGTATGAATGGACGGGTGAAGCGTGAGCAGAAGCGGCGGCGGCATCGATGCCATCAGGCGGAGGTGCAGCCACGCGGGAGCGGAGTGCGGACCTGCAGCGGCGGCAGCGACATCTGCTCCAAGTCCTTCTGGCCTAGCACTGCAAACCTGTCTCCGGTCCATATCAACTCGCGGCCTGCAGCAGAGCGGGACGGCCTCAGGGTGCTGAAACCCACCAGGCACCTGCAGCTGCCGTGACACGACAATCCAACACTGCGCCGTGGGATACATTGACATGTGCTTACCGTCTTTGGTGACAAGCGGAGTGTATTTCACGGCTTCTCCGGCGAGTTCCGGCACCTGGAGCACAACAAGGGGTGTAACAAAGGGGCTGCAATCCAACGAAGCTGGCGTGAATTGGTCATGCCATGCGAATGTGGAGCATCACGGCATATGGTTGTTTGCCAGCAGTACCTTGGCGCCCGGCGAGGCCGGCTGAAGGGCTATCGTCGCGAAGCGCGTGGCTCCCCCCAAGAAGGCGGCGCATGGCTCGCCTCTGCGGGCGCGTGATGGCGCCGGGGCGGTCGCCTCGGCAGCCGTGCCGGCACGCTGCGGAGGCAGAACCCGTTGCACGCATGGTCGCCGTCCAGGCGAACGGCGATACGAAAACACGAGCTGGGCGGGGAAGACTCCGGCATCCACCTCTTGTATACCGTCGCATGAATCCTTACTGGCGACGAACCCCGGCGCTCGGCCCATAATATTATTGCCGCGCCGTTTTCAGTGAAGCGACGCCGCCGGCTCGGGGCCGTGCTGTCCCGTCGCTGTGCTCGACGCACAGCAGCAGGGACCGGCCTGTTGTATGGGAAGCGGTGCAGGGGTAATGTGTTCGTGAATAAACCCGGCAGTTGTTATTAGCTTGAGGTCTTGCATCGCATGCGCGCCGCTAACCTGACTAGCCCACGACGATGTCGGCGCGGTGTCGCGGCGCGCTGTGCTGATGAGGTCTACGGCGGCATGACCGCACTGAAGGAATATTTTATCACTATTATGTTTGGCCTTCAAAATTTGTTTTGACAGGGCTTGGAGCATATGTACAGTGGTCGGTTTGGATGCTTATTAATTCTGCTGATGGCGCTCCCAGCTAGCATCATTGCGCTGTACCGGTACGGTATGCCTGGGCTAAATAATAGCCATAGATTTCAGCTGCTGGTCCGTACTTCACATACGCATAATCGTCACTGGTGAATCAAAGTAACATTACGCAAATCCTGCGGGCATGCTGTGAAACCTCCAGAATGAGCTTAATTTATGAGGTTTCAGGGACCCGCACCATTATCGTATGTATTGTTTTAATATATCGCCGTGACGACGATGCACACCATGGTCATGCATCGCCGGGTATGTGTGAGTGGATGCCCCGCCGCCACATCCCCCCCCCCCCCCCATTTACTTGTGCACTCATTAAGTTTGGGCTGGTTTCGGAGCAGTACATGTACGTATGTATATACATACAATGGAACGTAGGACCTGCGCGGAAAGAGGCGGGGCTGGCGGAGTGCGTTGGGGGTGCGTAGAGTAGCGTGTTGGTGAGATTCGGGGTGCATCGGACGCCGGATGCCCATCCACCCAGCGTAAAAGACGCGTAATATTCACACTATATATATTCACACGCAAATGTGTGAAAACCGGACATTCCGTGCCGGATGGGTGGGAATACGGCGTCCGATGCAGCCAAAACCCCAGCAACACGCTATTCTATGCACCGCCAATGCACTCCGCCAGCACCGCCTCATTCTCTGTCGATTTCGAAAACGCCTTCACATTATCCACCGCTAATTGCAATTGCCACCGTGTAATGTTGTCACGATGTGCGCACACAACAACACTTACTACCGGTTCCGACGCGGATGGAGGCGAGGCTTGCGGAGTGCGTTGGGGGTGCGTAGAGTAGCGTGCTGCAAATAATTGGGGTGCATCGGACGCCGGATGCCCATCCACCCGGCGTAAAAGACGCGTAATATTCACACTTTATTAACACACAAATGTGTGAAAACCGGACATTCCGTGCCGGATGGGTGGGAATACGGCGTCCGATGCAGCCAAAACCCCAGCAACACGCTATTCTATGCACCGCCAATGCACTCCGCCAGCACCGCCTCATTCTCTGTCGATTTCGAAAACGCCTTCACATTATCCACCGCTAATAATTGCAATTGCCACCGTGTAATGTTGTCACGATGTGCGCACACAACAACACTTACTACCGGTTCCGACGCGGATGGAGGCGAGGCTTGCGGAGTGCGTTGGGGGTGCGTAGAGTAGCGTGCTGCAAATAATTGGGGTGCATCGGACGCCGGATGCCCATCCACCCGGCGTAAAAGACGCGTAATATTCACACTTTATTAACACACAAATGTGTGAAAACCGGACATTCCGTGCCGGATGGGTGGGAATACGGCGTCCGATGCAGCCAAAACCCCAGCAACACGCTATTCTATGCACCGCCAATGCACTCCGCCAGCACCGCCTCATTCTCTGTCGATTTCGAAAACGCCTTCACATTATCCACCGCTAATAATTGCAATTGCCACCGTGTAATGTTGTCACGATGTGCGCACACAACAACACTTACTACCGGTTCCGACGCGGATGGAGGCGAGGCTTGCGGAGTGCACTGGCGGTGCACAGACTAGCGGGAGACTAGATCCATTGTCGCTTATTTACAAGCACGGGCGGTGCTGCCAGACCTGATCGTCTACGGCCGATATAATATTCACACTATATTAACATCGGTGCACACCGCCGCACACCGCCGCAACGCTGCGCGCGCACATTCGTCGCGCACATGTGTATACGCGCCCTACCGCACACATTATCCCGGATTCACTCGCCGTATCCATTACGCCGTGCTACTTCAACAATAAACATTGCGAAATTACACCGACACAATGCCGCACCGACTAGCTCTTGACAATACGTGCATATAAATAGTAGTGGCGCGCTGCTCCTCGCCTCCGATGTGTCGTTGACTGCTGCGGAAGGCGGTCGTCGACTGGGTGTTAGTTTCTCCACCTCGGCCGCCCCCCCCCCCCCCCCCCCTTCACCGCTCACAGCGCCATGGCCGACCTCGCCCCCCCGGGCAAAAGTGGGCGGCGAGCCTTGTTGTCTCGCGTGTCCGCGCCGCCGGCATCGAGGAGGACGAGAAAGACATGAGGAAACGCGTGACAAGGTGGGCGCGCAACAAAACACTCCATCCTCCACATTAGCACGCACCCACTCGTGGCTAACTTGTGCCGCGCGCAGGTTCGTCCGGGAGCGCCGTAAGGCCCACCTCAACGCCAAGGCTTCCACAGTGCCAGCGGCGCAACTCGTGGTGGCCGAGGAGGCCGCATCCTCAGCCGCTTAAAGGCGAAACGATTGTGGCTTGTTGGGGTGTCTGGGCACAGGGGGCGTCCCGAGACAGGGTAAGGAAGCTCATGGCGGCGTCGTCGACGGCACAGCCTCCCGGGGTGGTGAAGACACTGACGGATGACAAGAAGCGGAAGAGGCCAGTGAAGAAACGCCGAGGTAAGAAACTGACGGTCGCGGAGTGGAGGCGGAGACGGGGCGGAGGCAGCGAGATCGTCGAAGCGGAGGGTCCCCCGGGCACGCAAGAACAAGAACAAGCAGTAGCCCCCGCCCCCTTACCCCCCTCCCCTCACCCCCCGGCGGGAGCGGGGGCGGCGGGGGGGGGGGGGGGGGGCGGGGGGACCACGCCCGCCCCCCCCCCCCGCCACATCCCCGAGGCAGCTGTCGCGAATATTGTAATTCAAACATTCTTCGGCAAACCGCTGCCTGCCCCCGCCCTCCCCCTCGCGAATATTTATGTAACGTGAGCACTCTTTGGCAAAACATGGCAGCCAAACCGCCCATCTGATGACCTTTGATCGGACGGCTGGCAGGCCCGTTCAGCAGTACTAGCTATAATGTACACAAAATTCCCCACTTTGGCCGATAGTACGGCTGAGATTTGCGCTCCCATGTACTAATAGTCGTAGTTATCCACAGGACGACTCGTCATCGCGCCCGGGTTCGTACTAGATACCCGGTACCGGCTTAATAAATATATCGCGTACTACCCGGTACTACACGGACAACCTTGTACCTTATACGTCAGTGCCATGTAACAATTCCCGGGCTAGTACGACTACCAGAATGATGACAAAAAGGATTTATCGCCCGCCGGCAATAACGCCGGATGTACTCGCACGTAACTGGATGGACGTGCCGCCACCAGCAGCAGCCTTCACGGATAAATAATAGTCGCTAGTAGTAGTGCTTCGTCACCCGTATGTCACATCTGAATCTCACAGTGGTGGTCGCCATTGGTTTTATGTTTCCTTTTCGGTTTTTTTGTCGTTCCTTGGCTTTCAATGCTTCCTTGGACCCTATGGTTCCTTGGCGACTTGATGGTGGCTTCCTGTTTCCGTGGCTCTTCCTTGGTTCTTGGCTCCACGGCCTCTTGCTTGACCCTTGGTTTCATGCTTATGTCTCTCTTTTGCTGGCAACCTTTCACAATTGTTGTTATTAGGACTGTTGTTTTTAGCGGGCATATATTATTGAACAAGGCTCTGATGTGAGAAACTCACTATGCATATCTGAAGTAGGGACCAACAGGTGAAGTACGGCTTAGCCCATCATGCTTCCGTCGTTGTCGTCACATCGAACAATTATTTCGCCCGTCATCATTTTCACGTTTTATAACCTATGTTATATCGCGGTGCATATCATTCATACAGTAGTATAGGTACCAATACATGAGTTACCTCCAGCTCAGGGCCTTCCCCTACCGCAGGGGCCGCCCCTCCTCTACTAAGTGACGTGCGTCAGGTTGTCGTCAGCCGAGGATGAGGTCGCGGACGCTATCGGGCCGTTGACTCCTTCACGCCTCTGCGCTCTCAACAACACCCAATAACGCGAGGCCATGCAGGGGGTGAACGTGTACACGTGCCTGGAGGACGCTGAAGACTCGACGGACGAGGGCTACGAAGCACGTTTCGTGTCCGGGTGGGGTAAGGAGCAGCTGGTGGCAGCTAGATTTCGCTTAGCTGCCGGCAATAGGTTCCAGCTCTATCTACACCCGCCCGACCGCGGTATCGCGTCTGTCATCGGCTTCGGCGCCCGGACATGGCAGCGCGCGTGAAAGCTTTCATTGATGGCATAACGGCACCGGACGGCATGGGCAGGCAGCGGTATCCCATGTACCACTCCTCCCGTCCGTCCCGTGCCTGCAGACCAACTAGTACGGTCTTATTTTGTGATAAATTCATCAAAGTCGACGACCCCCCCCTCTCCACGAGCTGCGCTACTGAACAACCGTTCGACAAAGCCATCGCGTCGTTCTACCCCATCGATGGTGTTTCCGGCTTGCAATGTTGAACAACGAAATCCCCGAGTCACTAAAGGGCACATAATCAAGCGGTTCAAGGAGCTCGCGGTGGCTTGCGCCCGCTGTCCGTATGATCGTATCGCTGGCCAGCCCACCAACACCACCTGCGCAAGCAGATTCAAAAGGCGGCTCGCAGCCGCAAGCAGAACTGGCCGCACTCCAAGAAGTGGCAGAGAAAAAGGTTGAGGGCATCCAGCTGTGGAACTCGTCGTGGTGGGGGAGTATTTCGCAGAGTCGGTGCGAAACGGGAATTATTCCGACCACCTAGCACCCCCCTACTTGACAGAGGCCAAGGAGGCTGCCGCTTGATCATTAGTGCTCTCTCCCCGGTGGTGAACGGCGATGCCAACCCTACCAAAACCCTCGCCGTGGAAAGGCGAGTCCGAGATTTTAGTGCAGTTGGTGATGGATGCTTGCACGCGTGCTGCCTTATGCAGGTGATGACGACGTCACAACGACAGAATTATTTGTCCTTTGTAAGTACAGCTTAGGTCCGGCATCGACATGAACGGCAACCCACTGCATGAGCAATCTACCGGCTCCAGCCCCCCTCCCCGGTTCGATCGTCCAACTGCCGTCCCCCGTGCTTCTCGAGCCCCCCCGCTGCATGATACGAACATGCAAACGGCTTCAACTGGGCGTGTGCGTGTGACCTCCAACTTCGTTGATACGGCGAGGATGCAAGCTAGGCGTCAACAAAAGCAAGCGCATCTGCGAGCGGCAGCAGCAGCCAAGCAGCCTACGAGCAGCCAGCACCTTAGCCGTGGGTAGCGGATGGCTGACAGGGTGATAGACAACACCACCCCACAAGCCGCAGCCACAGGGGCGATGCAGACCGGGCAGAAGAGGCCCGCCGCGCGGCGTCCCGGCTCCGGGCAGTAGTAGCAGGCCGCCGCGCCGCGGCGGCGGCCGCGGGCACTATAGAGGTCCCACGTAAATGCATTTTCTGTTTTTTTTCTACTTACTTTCGCACAGTGTCCGACCCCACCTGCATAAAACTGCAAAGCTGACCGATACTCACCTCTCAAATGTTGCTAGATACGGATTAAGCGTGCTTTAAATGCGGCTTAACTACAGTTAGAAGCTCCACTCTCATTGGCTGCTGGGTTGGCAACATCCAACCTCGCGCATATGCTCTGACGAAACCTCAAACTATCCGCCGCCCACGTGAAATTCATCATTTTGGCGGTTGTGCCGAACTCAGTTCATCTCGGGGTGGTTCGGGAGTTCGGGGCGAAACCGAACTAAACCCGCCCCCTAAATTCAGTTCGGACGAACTCCCTCGAAAATTGCCCGAATTAGGGGGTCTCCGAACTATTCCGTAACTCAGCAGATATTATCCCATAGAGTTACCGCAGCGTCCGTACATGGAGAAGGTGTTATACGGCGAGAAACTTGCCGCGCACGCCCCATAACCCATGCCTCCAGATAAGGTGCACCAAATATGCGCCGGCCGCCATCCATCCGTCCAGCAGACAGCACTTATTCCACACTCCAACACCCAAGAAACCTAAACCATGTCCACTGTCAACCTGAAATGGAGTCGCTGCCCATCGCGTCTCATGAACGCAGCGACAAGATCATGCAGACATCTACCAACACCAAATTGTTGCTGCAAGATGTTGCCCTTGCATGTCACCCATTGCATTAGCCCGTTCTAAGCGTATTCAGATTGCAGTTCGGTGGCAGTTCGGTGGCAGTTCGGACCGAACTCAGTTCTGTTCGGGCAGTTCGGACAGCTCAGTTGTTCGGTTCAGTCCGAACTGCGTCCAGTTCGGCCCGAACTGTATTCGGCTGAACTCGTCCCTGAATTCAGTTTGGCCCGAACCGAACTCGGGCGATGTGAGTTCGGCACAACCCTGGTTTGAACCCCAACGACTACTCGAGAGTAGTCGTGGAGTAATCGCGCTTACTGTCGCGCTTTTGTGATTTTCTAGAGTATCGCATAGTACTGTATTCGTGCCACTCCCGCCGCACCTTCTAGTTATGACTCGCTACTACTGTGCCCTATATGATGACTGGCGACTACTTGTGGCGCTACTCGTCACGATATTCTCTAGTACTCAATGCAAGACAGCACTGCTGCCGTACACATGCCTCCAGCCCGAAAAAAAGTACTGCGGCGCTTAACGTTAAGCGGGGGTTAGACTTGCCATATACATGCGCTTACTCTCGCTTACTATTCGGTAAGCGCGGTTAAGCGGACCACGTTTCAACGAGTGCCGACCAACTGCGTGCTTGGGCCGGGAAGCGACTTGGGTACATGATGCAGTGACGGCCCGTTGGCGCCGACAGCTGCGTGCGCATGCCGCGGAAGCGGCGGGGGCACAAAGTTGATTGGCGGCCTGATAGCGCCAATCAACTGCGCGTCGTCCGGGGCTGCGAAGGCAATCGAGGCACAACGTGTAGCGGCGGCCAGTTGGCGCCGGCCAGCTGCGTGCCAAGGCCGCGGAGGCAACCGGGAGGCACGTGGTGCAGGGTCGGCATGATGGCGCCGACCAGCGCGGGTGCCCAGCCAAAGGCTGAATACGGTGTTGGCCGGTTGGCATCGACCAGCTGCGTTCCTGGGGCTGCGAGGGACAGCCCGGTTGTGGCGCGGAGTAGGTCGGTGAAGCCGCATGCCCCATACACTGGCGTAGGAATCGTTCCTGGCCGGAAATGGCGGTCTTTTTCACCAACGAGCCAAAAGGCCGGCGGCATGGGGGCTCTTGTGTCGCGAGGCGTGAAGAGCCCCCCCCCCCCCCCCCCCCCCCCCCCCCCCCCCCCCCCCCCCCCCCCCCCCCCCCCCCCCCCCCGAATCAGTCGAACGGTTGTCCGTGTGGGACACTGGTTGTTGGCGCGAAGAGCCGGCGCACGCGGTGCCCTCTAGACAATTGTCGACCACGCATGCCGGCTAGCGAACATGTCCTCGAGCTGGGCATGGGGCATAACTTCTGAGTGGCTTGTAAAACCAAAGACCTTGCAAATCACGAAGACACGAGCTTTGTCGCGATGTGTACCCCATGACTGGGTGCCATGCCGCGACAACGGGGAAAAGATGGGGACAAACAAGCCCCCGCCTATTGCTCTCTACACTACACGGCGAAGCAACATGCGGGAGCAAGCGCTACCCGGATGGCTGCGTCGGGAACCGCACCCGGGTGATGTCTAATTACATGAGCCACCTGCAAAATTCAAGAAATCCATACAAAATACAGAGAAAATCCAACCGACGGGCCACCAAATAAAGGCGGGAACCGCCATGACAGCCACCGACCAGCATCGCCACCAGCTAGCCGCCGCGCCACGCAGTTGGGACGCTCTCCCCAGCACACAATCCCGGGTCACTACTCCAATTGCGGGCACGAGGCCGAATGTGATGTGAAGGCGCCGAACAGGAAAGGAGCTTCGAAGTAGAGGGTCTCGCAGCAAGGAGCGGATAGTCCAACCCAGAAAGGGGCGCCACTAGCGTGCAAAAGCCACAGACCACCCTAACGCCCAAATCCGCCGCCAGCTCGGCCGCATCCTTTTCCGCCAAACGTAGAACGCCTTCCCCAGCACAACGTCCCGGGCCACTCCAATAGCGGCGCTGAGCCGAATGTGATGTGGAGGCGCCAACATGACAGGAAGGGAGAAAGTGCTCAACGAGTAGGGAATGGAGAGCCGACCGGGCCAGCAACGACTTAAGACGCCTTGTTCGTCTGTTCGGTGGAACAACGAACAGACGCGTGTTGTTCCGCCCAGCGCCAGATCCGCCGCCAGCTCGGTCGCGTCCCCTTCCGCCGAACGTAGTAGAATTCCCTTGCTTCCCAGCACAACATCTCGGGCCACTCCAATAGCGACACTAGGCCGAATGTGATGTGGAGGCGCCGACATGAAAGAAGGGAGAGGGTGATCAAAGAACAGCGAACGGGGACTTGACCGGACCAGCAACGACGTAAGACGCCGGTGTCAAGCGCGCGTTGTTCCGCCCAGCGCCAGATCCACCGCCAGCTCGGTCGCGTCCCCTTCCGCCGAACGTAGAATTCCCCTCCCAGCACAACATCCCGGGCCACTCCAATAGCGGCACTAGCGAATGTGATAGATGTGGAGAGCGCCGGCATTGCATGACCGGAAGGGAGAGGGTGATCAAGAAAGCGAGACGGGGACTTGAACGGACCAGCAACGACGTGAGACGCCGGTGTCCACTCACACTGCTCCTCCGCGGCAGTGGCAAGCACGCACGGGCGGGGCCAAGGCTACCTAGGCGCCACCCGTGCAACTCTCCCGGCCCCCATCCCCAGCCGGGGTTGGAGGCGGAGGAAGGTCCTGCGATTCCGAGGGCCGAGGACGGTCGTCGGGCCCGCCATGCGGTGGGTGGGCGGTGAGATAATAAATATACCGGGTGATGTCGTACGGGACGGTATTGTCAATGCAGCTCGAGGCGCTGCGGTGTCGATGCAGCCCTCGGGTGGATGGCGGTACTAGCACCGGACATATTAGCACTACCATATTTGATGGCGCCGTACGGTACGTGCCGCGCCGTATGCTATAAGTAGACGACCAAGGAAAAGGAAACCCCAACTACTAGTACTAAACAAGATGGCAGACGAACCGGCGCTTCTGGCGCAATCATGGTCGATACAATTAGGGTTATGTAATGATAGCGTATGAAACTCTCCAGGGGAAACGGCGGCAGTAGTGCTCCCTGTAGGCGGATAAAGGATGAGGGCTTCCGCCGATGTGTTACAAGGTACAGGGTACCCGGGTAGCGATTAGTCGAGCTTGACGGTGATTCCTCGCGCCGACGCCGCGAGCCGCCATCCGCCATATCCGCCGGTAATGAATGATACCGACTGTTGCTCGCCGGTTGCACCAATAATCCGCCGCCACCCCCAAACATCGTCCAGCAGCACTACTTTTTGGCCGCTGGTCGAGTGGGTGGAACCTCCTTATCCACCTCCAGGCCCTCATCGACGCGCTGAGCAAAGTAAATCTCCGACAGGGCTGCCTGCATAGACGTCATGCAGCTCAGGCCCGCAAGCGCTGCGCTTCATCACGCAGCCGGCCGGGTGTGCCCCGCCCGGCCGGTGATGAGCTTCCCGCGCGTGCTGTGCCGCGGCTCGTCACGACCCCGCCGCAAGCAACGGTCAACCCTGGGCGGGAGCGTGGGACACCGAGACCCCCGTCCCAGCCGCCCCAGCGCCAGCCCCTGCGCCACAAAGGCGCGCCCTCCGCGCAAGCAGCAGGGGCTGGTGCCGGGTGCCTCGGCGGCGGGGCGCCGAGGAGGGGACCACCATCCGCTTCTCCGACGGTGCCAAGAAGCAGATAATCACGCGGAAGGAAGGGAAGCAGCTGGCAGGATAGGCGCGCTGTGGGTGGACCTCCGGGGCTGCACTGTGGTGTCGCTGGACTGCCGGCCGAAAGGGAACGTGCTGAAGGAGATCGTGGGCTCCGTGCTGTCTCAGGAGGTGTGCAGCGTCCTGCTGGCTTCGCTGCGGCAGGTCGGCGACGTCGTGACTTGGTTCAGAGCACGGATGCGCTCGAAAGTCGAGGACTACTCGTTCGGGTTCGCCAACATTATATCGTGGGACGTCAGAACGCGGAGCGGGGAAATCCTGGGCAAGGTGAGTGGCTCAGCATGGCGCACAATGCGCGCAGACCACGGCAACCGTGCACTGGCCGCCCTCACTGAGCGGCGGCGGTCTGGCTGCGCCAGGTGAGAGACTTCAGCTTCAGCCCCGACACCGGCCAGATATCGACGCTCATCATCGACATGTTTGGCAGCCCGAGCATACCAACGGCGGCGGTGTCAACGTTCGAGGTGACCATGCTGGACGTTCTGCAGATCAACGAGAGAGAGGTGTGGCCAATGCTTCTGCCGTGACACAACTTGTGGCATCGATATCGGCGCTGTTCTCCAGGAGGATTCGCTGCTCACCCCCTCGTTGCGCCGCAGTTTATGGTGAGTGACGACGCCAAGTACAATGGGCGCCAGCTGAGCGTTGGATTCCTGGACGGGCTCCTGGAGCGGCTGGACGTGGGCGAGGCGCCTGCCGGCGCCGATTACGCCTCTTCCGCCTCGGAGCGGCGCGCTACGAGCGCGAGGAGTGGCGGGAGTGGCGCGCGAAGATGGAGCAGTACGAGCGGCAAGTATGGGCCGGTGCCGCGTGAGATCCGGGGAGCAGTCCCCCAGGCGGGCGCGAGCTTCCGAGCCCGCGAGTAGTCGCCCCAGCTCGAACCTGACAATGTACGGCGTCGCCCTCCTTGTGTGTGGGCTGCTGGGAGGCAGTAGTATCCAGGCGGCTTTGGTTTGCCTTGCTTTCGGCATACACAGGGCCGCGTACCATGCCCCATTGGAACGGCGTATGCAAGCCCCGCCAATAATGCCTTTGGCATCATCGAAACTCACTGCGGTGTGAGAGGGGAACTATGATGAATGGCGAGATAGAGCACTGTTTTCACCCTGTCTTGCGAGCTGGGGGGGGAGGGGGCTGGGCAGTCCCAACAGCGGTAATGTAATGCAACCAAGAGCGGGGGTGTCTATATAAGACAGCGGATGCTGCGCTGCCATTGTTGGACTGAGGATGGCGTGGCGGCGCTATGCCGTTTGTTGCGAACGCAGGGAGGCCGGCGGCAGGCGCAGCGGTATGGCAACGACAGCGCCGCGGAGCGCCCCTCCAGGGCTGCTGGCCGGCCGCAGGAGCGCGAGGACCGGTCGCGCGGCGCAAATGGCTCCAGGTACAGCGCGCGGTGGGGTTGACGCTTTCCCCCCTCCCTTCCCCCCTTTTGGAGCCAAGCAATCGCTCCGCATGTTGAGACTGCGCTACTCTCGATCAGCATGCGGGCAGTGGACACATTCAAGCCAACGTGCCGCTGGATGTTGGCATGTGCAGGGGGCCGCGCATGGAGGAGTGGCTTGCGCGGGACGGGCGGTCTCGCGAGCTCGAGGACGCCTACAGCGAGCCGATGGGTGCGGAGCCAGGCTACGGCCGCAGCCCCGCGCCATACGATAGGGCACTCCGGAGCCCGTCCCCGCAGAGCCCGAGCAGGCGCCGGAGATGAGCCGGCGGAGGGGCGGCCGCGACTGCTGGCTTCTTTGGATGGCAGCCTCTGTGTCGAGAAACACAGCTGTGTTCGCTGTGTAACAAATGTGCCAGGGGATGGAACCCAGGCCGCTGCTGTCGCACATGCGAGCTGGGCTGGGCTGGGACACAGGGGGGGGGGGGGGGGGGGACATGTTCTCGCGATTGCAGATTGCGTGCGGGGCAGTGGCCGGCATGGTTGGAGGTCCTGGCGGTTCTTACAAAAAGGGCCCCTCAGCTGAAAAAGTACTTTGCGTTGCTCACCTCCTCCAACTTGAGGTCGCCCGTTGGGGGGATTGGCGGGAACTCGACTTCCGGGTACTGCGTCTGTTTGTTGGGCAGTGTGCGAGGGGACGGATTAGAATGCGGGGGCATCGGACATGGGAAAGGGGGGGGGGGGGGGAGCAGGCACGTGTTGGCTGAAACAAGAGGAAAGGTTCGCGGGTGGCGAACTCAGAGGAGCCGGGAGGGGGTGTATACGGCATGTGGGGCCGCACCTGCAGCTGTTCCAGCAGCTCATCCAGAAGTGGGCGGCTGTGCAGCTCCAGGAACGTCTTGCGCAGCACGCTGTTCATGGTCTCGATGGTGCCCGCGTGCGTCCAGAACGAGTCGTGGACGCCCGCAAAGCTGAGCCCCATCTCGCGGCATGCGATGGCGGTCATCATCATGTGCGTGGAGTCGATGGAGTGGATGTAGTTCGGCGGGAAGGCCGAGCGCTGCCGCTGCTTCATGATGGGCGTGTCCTCGGAGTGGTTCTTGAGGACCATGCGCTGCAGCACCGTCGTCACCACCTGCTTGTCGTTGCGTCGGTACGGCTGCACCACCGGGAGCCCCATCGGCGTCGTCCACGCCACGGGCTGCTTGGACGCCGCGACCGCGCGCGCGCAATCCGCGAGCCAGTTCATGATGTACTTCGCCGACTGGAACATCTCGTGCAGCTTGTCCATGGTCATCCGCGCCCCGTACTTGCTGGCCTGGTAGATCAAGCGGTCGTCCTCCCACCCGCGGTCCCGCAACCTGCTCGCGATTTGCTCCCGCGCGCCAACAAACGTCACACCATACACGCTCGTCATGACCTGTACCGGCACGGCAACGATCCAGCAACGATCAGCTGGCAGCAAAGACGGCAACCCCCTCAGGAGGGTGGACCCCCCGACCCCCCTGGAGGGCGGAGACAAGTACGTGGCGGAATGGGAGACACGGTACTGTCTGTGGCTGATGGCGATTCTTACGGTTTGCTTCACGAGCTTCCGATCAACGTTGCCCAGTAGCAGCTTGGCTGGCAGGAGGCCGTTGGCGGCGTCTTCGGCCACCTTGGCGGCCACCATCTCCGCGATGCCGCTGTACACGTCCTGCGGCTTGTCGACGTCCGTCAGGTTCACGGCGCGGCCGCCGGACGAGTCTCGACCCAGCGCGGCGTAATGCTGCAGCCCGTTGCATGACCCGTCCTGCAAATGCGCGCATGGGTGGAATCGGGTGAGACCGCCCGCCCCGGATGTCGGTGCACCTGCTCCCAGGAGGTCATGTGCGCACAGGCAACGTGGGCCAGCCACCTGGTGGACGGGCAGGTGGCTCATGTAGTGCACGGGATCCTCGCTCTTGATCGCGCGGTTGATGTCCATGCACACGGCGAGGCACTGCCACGGCTCGTCCGCGCCCAGCCACCACCGCCCCCTTGCAGCGGGCTCTCCGCAGAGTCGACGACGTCATCGAGGTGGTCGGCGATGAATTGCTTCCGCTGCGCGAGCGACATCTTGCTCGCGCCGTAGAGGTTCGCCGCCTGCGCCGGCAAAACGTGCGGACAATGTTACCGGGTCCTTCACGCAATCCGCCAGCCACCTGACTGTATTCCCAAATGGCACATTGGGATCAAAGTCCCGCAGCCGCATGCCTGACATGGACGCGCAGCGCAGTCTGCGCCCATGCCTGGCTAACAACAAGGCAGGCAGCATGGCGGGCAGCGGCAAGGGAGGCGCTGTGCGGCGCGTCATCCGCTGGGGGTGTGGGGGCGGCGTGCCTGGACGTAAAGCCATTCGAGGCCCTTTTCGCCGAGAGGCCGCGCGTCCGAAAACTGCAGCATGCCTCGGCACATGTCCGCTCCCAGGTGGTTCAGGTACGGGTGCATTGGGTAGGCACGGCCGCGAAAGTCCACGTTATGCGGAAAGTAAATCGCCGGCTCGTCCTGGAGCTCCTCCGCCACCTTGGCATTGCAGCAGCACAGGGCATCATGTCAAGCTGGGGGGCGAGTGAAACGCATTGGACCGCTGGGAGGGGGGGGGGGGGCATCATGGCATCACCTCGAGTTTGTACTTTGTATCACAGCGGAGGGAATGAAGCTCGTAGTTCTTCTTCCTCGCTTTTTGGAACTGCAGACAGAGACGGACACAACGTCAAACGCGGCGCGTATTGTCTGTTCTGGGGTGGAGCCTTGCGTGCACTGCTGAGCTGAACGAGGCCGCGGCAAGCACACTGCTGCCACGCATCATTACCAGGTTTCTCCACGCGCGGTCTTCGTGATACGAGGGCGGGCCAAAGGCGGCCAGCAGCTGCACCCCATCGTAGGACAGCCGGTAGCGGTGACTCAGCGGGGGTGGCAGTGGAACGTCGATGGTACTCGGGATGTCGGCCAGCCCTCCGCCGCCCTCCCATACGGCTTTCACAGCTGCCAGCACCTCCTTGTTGATCTGCCAGCCGACTGAGCCGAGAGCATTCAAGGCGGTGTACACCTGCGGCAAAGCAAGGACGTTGAGCGAATCAGCCACCAGCCCACAGACAATAGTGATGGAGACATCAACCAGAGGAAGGGGGGGTGGGGGGGGGGGGGCGTTCAAGGGACCTGCTTCATGCCGGGCTTCCCGTTGGCCATCTCTTTGTCTACCTCCTGGAGCAGCTTCAGCTGCGCCCGGTCGCCGCGCGTGCGCATGACGAGGCAGCGGAGGGTGAGGTGACCCCCGGTGTCAAACGCGATCCACGGCATCGGGGGGATCACCATCGGAAAGTACCGCGAGATGGTGACGTCTTTCACCTACACAAAGGGAGCATCATTAGGGCAGGGTCAAGGCACATCTTGCCGCCGGCGGTCCAACACGCACTCAGCTCAGCTCCCGGATGCTCAGCTCCGCCGATCGCAGGTTTGGCAGCATACGCACCCCGGTCCCATCCAGCATGACCTTCAGCACCTCCGGGTGGGCGCTGATGACGCCATACCGACGCACGGGGCCGCCCGTGGTCCCGCCCTTGCGCGTCTCGGCACGCGCGCCGGGTTCTGCCACGAGACATCGTGCGTGAATGCGTGCTCCAGCTTTGTTTCGACCTTGAGCCCCGACCCCCGCGCTTCCCAAGCCGGCCGGGCTCCGGAAGCTGCGGAACTTCGATCATGGCCGTCTCCAGCAAATGACTGAGCAGAATGGTGCCCATCTGCAGACACACAGCCATCGCCCGGTCAACGGCCTGGACGCTCCCTCGCTGAGGCGGCCACGCGGCGCATGGCTGCGGGCGGTGAGGGCCGCACCCGGGCGACGGCGACCACGGGCCAGCTCTCCTGCTCGTCGCCAAACTCCCGGCTCATCGCCGAGTTGATCGTCCGTGGATTCACCTGGCTGCTTTCCCACACGTTCCTGCCGGGTGCCCCGGACCCTCGATTGCCTGGGTGGGGAAGAGGTGCCAGAAGGCGCCAGGTGTCGGGCGCGCGCGCTCAGCGCACGGACGGGCCACGCATGACACCCGCGCCGGCACGGGTAGCAGGCGGCCTCAAGCCCTTCCTGCCTGGCCGCTGGCACCGCGCAGAGGGGGCGCGCACCTCAAACGCGTCGATGTACACGCGCGTGTCCACGCCAGCTTCCTCCAGGATCCCCAGCAGCCGGTCCTGCGCCTTGTGAATGGCCCGCTTGTGGGCGCGGTAGTCCTTATTCTCGTCCTTTATTTTCTGGCGCAGCATCTCCAGGTTGTACTGCATCTGCACCGTCTATCCAGTGGGGGATCGCAGCGCACGTCAGCTGCTGCGTGAGAGTTGGCGGCGGATGCGATCGCGCAAGTGCCGTGCATCACATCTTTGTGCGGCGCGTACCCGACCCACAGCCAGCGCCGCCTTGGCCAGAAGAACCTGCCCCGTCTTGGTCACGAGCTCCGTGAGCAGAGCTGCATCCGCAGAGGGCCACCGAGTGAGGACGCGCCTACTTTGACGATGACACAGCCATCCTGGGCCCACGCGACGGAGGCTGCGCCCGGCCGTTGCCGGCTCTGTGGTGGGTGTGGGGGACGGTGCGGGGGTGACTCACCGTGCATGGTGATGACCGCCAGTTTCTCTGCATCTACCTTTTGGATGTAGATGTGATAGGCGCCGTCCGGCTTCAGGCGTGCCGGAATCTTCTTCAAAGCCTTCGGGGGCAGGGATTTACGCAGGAGAAGAAGCGGGGGGGGGGGGGGGGGGGGGGGGGGGGGGGGGGGGGGGGGGGGGGGGGGGGGGGGGGGGGGGGGGGGGGGGGGGTTCAG